>CAUYON010034186.1:0-56863 GCA_963573935.1 Arctocebus calabarensis
CATTGTGGCGGGCGCCTGTGTTCCCAGCTACTTGGGAGGCAGAGGCAAGAGACTCGCTTGAGCCCAGGAATTGGAGGTTGCTGTGAGCTGTGATGCCACAGCACTCTATCCAAGGTGACAGCTTGAGGCTCTGTCTCAAAAAAAAAAAAAAAATTATAAAATCATTCATAGTTTTGAAATCACAGAAAAACAGGCAGCTGATCATATACAAATTGCTGGAATTGGCACAAAGAGTATAGTTTGATAATCTTTAATCTATAGAATAAAGGTATGTAGGTAAATCCTTCCTGTAAAAGAATAGTTAAGAATCTTTACCTTGGGCAGCGCCTATGGCTCAGTGGGTAGGGCGCTGGCCCCATATACTGAGGGTGGCAGGTTTGAACCCAGCCCCAGCCAAACTGCAACAAAAAATAGCTGGGCATATGGCAGGTTCCTATAATCCTGGCTACTCGGGAGGCTGAGGCAAGAGAACTGCCTAAGCCCAAGAGCTGGAGGTTGCTGTGAGCTGTGACACTACAGCAGTCCACCAAGGGCGACAAAGTAAAACTCTGTCTCTAAAGAAAAAAAAAAGAATTTTTACCTTACGTTATCAAGATGGCATACCTACTTTATACCATCGTACACCATTACCTTTGAAGACCAATGTTTGGAAAATTTTAGGATTTCTTTCTTTTTTGAGACAAAGTCTACTTTGTCACCCTCCATAGAGTGCCCTAGTGTCACAGCTCACACCAAACTCAAACTTTTGTACCTAAGTGATTCTCTTGCCTCAGCCTCCCGAGTAGCTGTGACTATAGGCACCTGTCACAACTCCTGGCTATTTTTTTTAGAGATGAGGTCCCACTCTGGCTCAGTCTGGTCTTGAACCTGTGAGCTCAGGCAATACACCCATCTCAGACTCCCAAAGTACTGGGATTATAGACGTGAGCCACCACACCTGGCCAAATTATGGGATTTTTTTTTTAATTCCTTCTTCTGTCTTCTAGAGATTTCCCTTCCCACTCTCTGGTTCCCTTGCAGCTACCCAGGGCCTTCTCACGTGGCACTCCCCTGGGGACTGCCTACAGCTATGTCTCAAACCAGTAGTTCTGGGCAGCGCCCGGTGCCCATGGTTAGGGCGCCAGACACGTACACCCAGGTTGGCATACACCTAGGCTGGCGCCAGACACGTACACCCAGAACCTGGCCCGGACCAGGTAAACAACAATGACAACCGCAACAAAAAAACAGCAAAGCGTTATGACAGGCACCTATAGTCCCAGCTACTTGGGAGGCTGAGGCAAGAGAATTGCTTAAGTCCAAGAGTTTGAGGTTGTTGTGAGCTGTGATGCCACGGCACTCTACTGAGGGCGACACAGTGAAACTCTGTCTCAAAAACAAAACAAAACAAAACAAAAAACAGTAGTTCTTAACCTGATGCCAGAGGCCCCATGAATTTAATGCAAAACTTTGGGGGGAGATATGGAGAATTACAACCTAATTCTCAAATAATTAATTCATGATGAAGAATTGGTTTTAAACTACTATTTTAGTTCTTTCTGCAACATTCTTTAGGCCTACCTGCCCTGTTTTCCTGCCTCTCAGAACCATAGATTCTGCTTTTCAAGGTGAAATCAGTAAAAAACTACTTTGCTATCCTTTCCCATTATGATTTTTTTTTTAATGAGATAGGGAAGCAAGTATCCTGCCCTATTCTTTTAATATATGTACGCTCTTAAGAGTGTCCTAAAAATATAATACAGAGCTTCACTATTGGAATTACAAGTATTCTGGAAGGATGGAGTTTTCAAGATGAGCCTCAGAGGGATTGTATATGCCTCAGACATGTCCTGCCATTCTGTGATCCCTCGTTCTTTTATACTTACCTCCTCCATTCTGCCACTACTTCCTTCTACTTTCAGCTACATTCTAGCTATCAATTTACATATTTCCCTCCAAATAGAAATTTGTGAGTTAGCCTCCCTCCCATGAGCTTCTGTCTCTACCCTGTCACACCTCTTACCTCACAGTCTTGTGCTAATTTGTCTGTCTTCTGACAAGCTTCCAGGGAGCAGGGACCATGTCTTGTTTGTTTTAACCCCTGTGCCTAGTGCACATACACACCACTAGTTCATCTTAACCTTGTAATGAGGCTATCAATAAAATCTCAGCCAGTCACCTATCCAAGCACCACACACATCCACATGCTCCTAGAGCCTCAAAGTCATTTCCACCTAAGTTCACAGCTTCATTGTTGGCAATGTCCTTACCTGACCACAAATTCAATTCACTTCACAAACCAGACACTGCTGGCCTTAGACAGATGCAGTTTATATATGTATATGACATCTCATAAAATTCTAAATATCTCTAATATTCATCTGTGTCATTCAATATCTAACAGTTCATCTGTGCCATTGGGGTTACTGTATCATAGCAACAAAGGAAGCACCAATCTGATTGTTTATGGACTTCATTTCACATCAATAATTCATAGCCCTTTGGCTCCTATATATAGAATCCATTGTTTAGGAAGAGTCACCATCTAAAACATGAGTTGGAGTCCAAAAAAGCTATTAAAAACTCTCCCATATGGGGCAGTGCCTGTGGCTCAAAGGAGCAGGGCGCTGGCCCCATATGCCGGAGGTGGCAGGTTCAAACCCAGCCCCGGCCAAAAAAAAAAAAACTCTCCCATATAACACATTGGGAGATTTGATTGTTTAATTAATAATATTTTAAACTAGAGGGCTAAAATCTCCTTGGCTTGTCTTCTTTTCATGGCAGTTCTGGAGCATTTTCCCAGTATTTTAAAAGTTCTCATAACTAGGGGAGTGAAAAGAAGGGGACAAGAGAAAACCTACCTAACAGATATAATGAATACAGTCTGGGTGATGGGCACACTTAGTAGCCCTCACTCAAGCATTACAAACTGATCCCTATAATCAAAAACATTTGTACCCCCATAATATTTTGAAATTAAAAAGGAAAAACACCCAGCTACTGGAGAGGCTCAGGCAAGAGAATCGCCTAAGCCCAGGAGCTAGAGGTTGCTGTAAACTGTATGACACCACGGCACTCTACCAAGGGCGATAAAGTGAGACTCTGTCTCTACGAAAAAAGAAAGAAAGAAAGAAAGAAACTGCCACAGCCAACCAATCTTTAGCAAATACCACCCTGATCAGTTAGCAGCCATCGACATCATGGCAAGACCTTCCCTCAAGAAAAAGATTGTGACTTGCTTGCTGAAGGCTTGAATGAGTATTAGAATATTTTAGCAGGCTCGGTTCCTGTAGCTCAGGTGGCTAGGACGCCAGCCACATATGAAGTTGGCAGGTTCAAATCCAACCCGGGCCTGCCAAACAACGATAGCTACAAGCAAAAAATAGCTGGGCACTGTGGTGGGCATCTGTAGTTCCAACTACTTGGGAGGCTAAGGCAAGAGACTTACTTACGCCTAAGAGTTGGAGGTTGCTGTGAGTTGTAATGCCACAGCACTCTACCGAGGACAACATAGTGAGACTCTGTCACAAAAAAAAAAAAAAAAATTAGCAATAAAGTTTTTGATTTTTTTTTTTGATAAAGACAGAGTCTCATTTTATCACCCTGGGTAGAGTGCCATGGCGTCACACAGCTCACGGCAACCTCCAGTTCCTGGGCTTAAGCAATTCTCTTGCCTCAGCCTCCCAAGTAGCTGGGACTACAGGAGCCCTCCACAATGCCCAACTATTTTTTTGTTGCAGTTTGGCCGGGTCTGGGTTTGTATATGGGGCCAGCGCTGTACTCACTAAGCCAAAGGTGCCACTCTTTTTTTTTTTTTATCTTTTTTGAGACAGAGACTTACTCTGTTTCCCTGGGTAGAGTACCATGGCATCATCATAGTTCATAGCAACCTTAGTCTGTTGGGCCTAATCGATCCTCTTGCCTCAGCCTCCTAAGTAGCACTACAAGCACCAGCCACAAGGCCCAGCTTGTTTTTCTACTTTTTGTAGAGAAGGGGTCTCACTGTTGCTTAGGCTGGTCTAGAACTCCTAAGGTTAAGCAACCCACCCACCTCAGCTTCCCAGAATGCTAGGCATGGGCCACTGCACCTAGCCAGCAATAAAGTGCTTTTAAATTAAAAAAAAAAAAAATTGATCGTGACTACACTGTGAATACATTTTTTAAAAATTGAACCCTACACTTTAAATGGGTGAATTGTATGATAAATGAATTGTACAGGTGTCTCAATACAACTTTTAAAACAATTAAAAATAAATAAATGAATAGTAGAGTTTGGGATTACATCTTCAAATCTCCCAGCTCATTTGCAGCCCTCTTCTGCTTTGAATGTTTCCTTTCTCTAAATTCTGTATGTGATGAGGTTGATCACTGCATTGATTCTGGAGTGAGATATAGGTTAGAATCATTAGAAACTAGATGAAGTATGTGAATGAAATGATTGAACAAATTTTGGGGGAGAAGGTGCCTGTGCAGATGGCAGCTCTGAAAGTGTCCCTGTTAAGTAGATAATTCTAGTCTCTATGTGTCTTTTGCCCACCTGTCCCCACCAGAATGTAAACTCCATGAAAGTTTCACTTTTTTGTTCTCCACTCTATCTCTACTCCCTCAAACAGACTCGGGTAGAGCAGATGCTTGGTAAATAATTGATGTATAGATGATTACTGGAAGGTAATGTCTCTAGTACATAATTAACCCTATTGCACCTTCTACTTCCTATCTCTGATTGGTTGGATCAAGTTGGCTTCAGGGTGCAAAAAAAATCATCTATTCTCAGGGATAGATCAGGCTAAAGAGTTCTTTGTGAAGTATAGCCCCAATTTAGCAACTGTCTAGAGTATGTTCTCAAACATGCTCTAGACAGAGATTTGATGACAAATTTTTCTTTTTTTTTTTTTTTTGCAGTTTTTGGCCAGGGCTGGGTTTGAACCTGCCACCTCTGGCATATGGGGCCGGCGCCCTATATGCCTGATGACAAATCTTAATAAAAAAGAAATCTTGGATCAGCACCCATAGCTTAGTGGTTAGGGCGCCAGCCACCTGTACCGGGGCTGGTGGATTAGAACCTGACCTGGGTCTGCCAAACCGGGTCAAAAAAAAAAAAAAATTGCCCGCCTTTGTCGTGGAGGACTGTAGTCCCAGCTACTAGGGAGCCTGAGGCAAGAAATTCACTTAGGATGGCGCCTGTAGCTCAGTGGGTAGGGTGCCGGCCCATATACCAAGGGTGGCGGGTTCAAACCCAGCCCCGGCCAAAGTGCAACAAAAAAATAGCTGGGCATTGTGGCGAGTGCCTGTGGTCCCCAGCCTCCTACTTGGGAGGCTGAGACAAGAGAATCGCCTAAGCCCAGGAGTTGGAGATGGCTGTGCGCCATGGCACTCTACCGAGGGCAATAAAATAACTCTGTCTCTAAAAAAAAAAGAAAAAGAAAATCGCTTAAGCCCAGGAGTTGGAGGTTGCTGTGAGCTGTGATGCCTCAGTACTCCACCGAGGGCGACATAGTGAGACTCTGTCTCAAAAAAAAAAAATTCTTCTATGTTTTCTCATCTTTTTTTTTTTTTTTTTGTCTTTGGTTGTTATTATCATGGTAGTGGTTGTTATTTTGCCAGTCCCAGACCACCACTAGTTTGATGTATACCCCAGTAATAGATCAGAACCTGCGGTTTGAACAACACAGCCGTGCTGCACCCTCAGTCCTATGCTAGCAGTTCCTGAGTGTCCGCCCGGAGAGGTCTGTTCCAAGGAGGAAGTAATAAGAAAAAAGGGCACAGACTCAGGCAGTGCCCTAGCTCAGTAGGTAAGGCACTGACCACATGCACCAGGGCTGGTGACTTCAAACCCAGCCCCGGCCTGCTGAAAACAAAAAAATAGCCAGGTGCTGTGGCCAGCGCCTGTAGTCCCAGCTACTCAGGAGGCTGAGGCAAGAGAATCTCTTAAGCCCAAGAGTTTGAGGTTGCTGTGAGCTGAGACACTACGGCACTCTACCAAGGGCAGCAAAGTGAGACTCTGCCTCAATAAAATAAATGAATAAATACATTTTTTTAAAGGGTGGGGGCACAGACTCTCTGAGTCAAAAGTCCTGAATGCAAATTCTAATTCCACCAGAACTAGGGGAAATAATTTATTCAGTCTCTGTCTCCTGGAAAAGGAAACTAAGGACAGCAACAGTCTCTTGATGTGGAATAAAGGGGTTAATCTTATACACTTGTGGAGGTTGTGTAAGGACTAAATCAGAGTGTACATCAGGATTTCTCAACTTTGGAACTATTGACATTTTGGGCTGCATAATTCTTTGTTGTGGGAATGGATTACAATCCCAGTATCCTTGGGAGGCAAAATTACCCCTGGTTGAGTCACTCACTGGTGAAAGTGCCTGCCGTGGTCCCTGGCCCCTGTTATTTCCCTAACTCTTCTTGCTTAGAAGAGACTACATACAGTTCAGTCCAGGGGAGAGGACATACTGGAGACACGGTGCCAAGCTGTGAGTCCACCATCACAAGTGCGGACAAGAGCACATAGTGGCAGGAGGACAGGTATGAACCGAGACAGCTGTGGCGGGACTGAGTTTGGAGCTGGAGGAACATTATACAGTGGGAACACCTATTGCAGGAAGCTGCTGCTACAACGGTGGTGACGGGGAGAGGAAGTAAGAGCTGGTTAGACACGGATTGTTGGAGATGGGGATGGGTAAGGTGAGTGAGGCCTGCTGATGATTGGATGTGGAAGGTGAAGGAGATGGAGCAAAGCCCAGCAGGTATCCCCACCTGGGTGAGCTGGCGGAGTGGAACGATGTGGTCCCTGTTACTGTGAATGGGGAAGGCAGGAATGGGGTAGCAGAAGAAAGGCTAACGTGGGTGATAAGCATGGCCAGGATAGAAAGTGGCACATTCCTGACTAGAAGACAGAATGCCAGACCAAGGATACAGCTCATTGCTTCAGAAGAAACCAGAAGTCATTTCTCGGCATAAATGCAAGGAAGGAATCCCTTGGGAGTCCTGCAACAGTGGGGGTATTTCTTTGAACAGTAAGCAGTAATACTTGAATTGTATAAAAATGTTGATAAAGACAAGAAATATAAACCAAATAAAATATTGTTTTCTATTTATAGTTCTTTTTTAATTTTAAAGAACAATTACCCAAAATTGCATTATTACCATCACAGTTAACATCCTCTATCAGGCATTTGTAGTGTTTATGGAGAAACAGAATGCCTAGGACCATATTCCTTTTTTTTTTGTAGAGACAGTTTCACTTTATCGCCCTCGGTAGTAGAGTGCCATAGTGTCACACAGCTCACAGCAACCTCCAACTCCTGGGCTTAGGCCCTTGCCTCAGCCTACCAAGTAGCTGGGTCTACAGGCGCCTGCCACAACACCCAGCTATTTTTTGGTTGCAGTTTGGCCAGGGTCAGGTTTGAACCTGCCACCCTTGTTATATGCACTGGCACCCTGCCCACTGAGCCACAGGTGCCGCCCGCCTAGGACCATATTCTACCAGGTGGAAAGACAAGGGTTATTTTTTTCGGGATCTTTCATCACTTTTCATAGAATATTGGTTGTAAATACTTTTTATCCACAGATTTTTAAGTTGAATTGTGAGTTAGCTGATAGAAGATTTTAAGTAGATGCAGGCAAATTTAAAAATAAATTATATAGCTGCATTCCTTTTTTTTTGAGAACTGCATTCTTAATATTCATTCAAATGCCCACAATAGTGTATGTGTCTTTTCTAATATATGCTGGAGTATGTGTAGTTAAGCCCACAGTAAAAAAAAGACTGTATGAAAGATGTCATAATTATTAACATAAAGTTGGAAACCCTAAAGGGGTCAGGGCACGGCGGCGCATGGCTGTAATCCCAGCATTTGGTAAGCCTAAAAGGGTAGATTGCCTGAGTTCACAGGTTCGAGACTGGCCTGAGCCAGATCAAGACCTCATCTCTAAAAATAGCCAGGCGCGGGTGGTGCCTGTGGCTCAGTGGGTAGGATGCTGGCTCCAAATACCGAGGGCGGTAGATTTGAACTCAGCCACGGCCAAACTGCAACAAAAAATAGCCGGGTGAGTTGTGAAAAAATAGCCGGGCGAGTTGTGAAATCACAGCACTCTACCAAGGGCGATAAAGTGAGACTCTATCTCTAAAATAAAAATAAATAAAAAATAATACAAAAATTAAAAAATAAAAATGGAATTACTTAAGCCCAGGAGTTCGAGGTTGCTGTGAGCTATGATGCCACAGCACTTTCCCAAGTGAGACTCTATCTCGAAAGAAAGAAAGAAAGAAAGAAAGAAAGAGAGAGAGAGAGAGAGAGAGAGAAATGCAAGTGAGACTGTCTCAAAATAAACAAACAAACAAATGAAAATTTAAAAAAAAATCTCAAGGGGAAAAAAAAATCATGTAGCGTAAAAAGTACCATTCATCTGGCTCAGCACCTGTACCTCAGCAGCTAGGGCACCAACCACATACACCAGAGCTGCCGGGTTAGACTCCAGCTCGGGCCTGCCAAACAACAATGACACCTATAATGAAATAATAGCTGGGCGTTGTGGCAGGCACCTGTAG
Source organism: Arctocebus calabarensis (assembly GCA_963573935.1). NCBI lineage: Eukaryota > Metazoa > Chordata > Mammalia > Primates > Lorisidae > Arctocebus > Arctocebus calabarensis. Next base: position 8,534 of record CAUYON010034186.1, read on the forward strand.
TCCCAGCTACTTGGGAGGCTGAGGCAAGAGAATCTCTTCAGACCAACAGTTTGAGGTTGCTGTGAGCTGTGATGCTCCGGCACTATACCCCGAATAACAGCTTGAGACTCTGTCTCAACAAAAAAAAAAAAGGTGGGGGGGCAGCACCTGTGGCTTTGTGAGTAAGGTGTGGGCTCTATATACCAAGGGTGACAGGTTCAAACTTGGCCCCAGCCAAACTGCAACAAAAATAGCCAGGCATTGTGGCAGGCGCCTGTAATCCCAGATACTTGGGAGGCTGAGGCAAGAGAATCACCTAAGCCCAAGAGCTGGAGGTTGCTTTGAGCTGTGATGCCACTGCACTCTACTGAGGGCAATAAAGTGAGACTCTATCTTTAAAAAAAAAAAAAAAATACTATTCATCTCATAAACAGAGAACTGTTGAAATTTTATATAAAATGTATTGCTTTGAGGTATGGTGGCTCACACCTATAATCTTAGCATTCTGGGAGGCCAAGATGGGAGGACCCCTTGAGCTCAGGTGTTCAAGATCAGCCTGAGCAAAATCGAGACCCTGCCTCTACTAAAAATAGAAAAATTTGCTGGGCCATTTTGGCAGGCACCACTACTAGTCCCAGGTAACTGGGAGGCTGAGGCAGGAAGATCACTTGAACCCAGGAGTTTGAGGCAGCTGTGAACTATGTACAGTAAAGCCACAGGACCACTCTCTAGCCTGGGCGACAGAGTGAGACTCTGTCTCAAAAAAAAAAGTCAAATAAAATAAAAAGTGCTTCAATGGGAAGATTAATACCTATTATGAAGTGACTAATACCAAGAGTGCATTGTGCACCATGTCCAGATATCATATAAGCACAATGGAAAATGTGGCAAATGCTAATTAAATACTACCATGAGAGCAAAGGTGTTTCCATTCCCTGCAACATATGCCTCTACGAACCACATAGGACTTGGCAAGTCATGGTTAAGTGTACAATTCCCAGAATGACTAAGCAGGAAGCTCATTGTTTAAAAGTGAAAATGTATTTCCCTGTTTCTACTGATTTTCAGGAGGTAGGAGTGGGTTGCAGAGACAGTAGGTGTTAGATGCTACAGAAGCCAGCCACAAAGATTTCCCACAATGACTCTGCTTTAGGGTTTTCACAACCATGGGTAGTCCCTTGTAGTAATCTTGGTTTGTGTGACAAAAGCATACAACACCTGCCTTTTTTTTTGAGACAGAGTTTCACTTGGTCCCTCAGTAGAATGCTATGGCATCATAACTCACAGCAACCTCAAACTCTTGAGCCCAAGTGATCCTCTTGCCTCAGCTTCCCAAGTCGCTGGGACTATAGGGACCCACCACAATGCCTGGCTCTTTTTTTGTTGTAGTTGTCAGTGTTTTTTAGCAGGCCTGGGCCAGGTTCCAACCTGCCAGCCCTGGTGTATGAGAGTGGTATGTAACCACTGAGGTACAGGCTCTGAGCCCATTGTGAAATTGTTATTTATTTATTTTTTTCTTTTTTTGAGACAGCGCCTCAAGCTGGGTAGAGTGCTGTGGCATCACAACTCACAGCAACCTCCAATTCCTGGGCTCAAGTGAATTCCTGCTTCTGCCTCCCAAGTAGCTGGGACTATAGGCACCCACCACAACGCCCGGCCATTTTTTGGTTGCAGCCATCATTGTTTTTTGGCGGGCCAGGGCTGGATTCGAACCCACCAACTCAGGTGTATGTGGCTGGCGCCTTAGCCCGTTGAGCCACAGGTGCTGAACCTATTTGTTTATTTATTTATTTATTTATTTATTTATTTATTCGAGAAAGAGTTTTATTTTGTTGCTCTTGGTAGAGTGCCATGGCATCACAGCTCACAGAACCTCAAACTCTTGGGCTCAAGTGATTCTCTTGCCTCAGCCTCCCCAGTACAACTCTCAGCTATTTTTAGAAATGGGTCTCACTGTTGCTGAGGCTGGTCTCAAACTTGTAAGCTCAGGCAACCCACCCACCTTAGACTCCCAAGTGCTGTGATTACAGACATGAGCCACTGTGCCCTCCTTGATATATTTATTTCATTTCATTTATTATTATTTTTTTTTTGAGAAAGAGTTTTATTTTGTTGCTCTTGGTAGAGTGCCATGGCATCATAGCTCACAGCAACCGCAAACTCTTGGGCTCAAGGGATTCTTTTGCCTCAGCCTCCCAAGTAGCTGGGTACAGGTGCCCACCACAACGTCTGGCTGTTTTTAGAGGCGAGGTCTTCTCTGGCTCAGGCTGGTCTCAAACCTGTGAGCTCAGGCAATCCACCCCCCCCCCACCTCCCAGGGTTCTAGGATTATAGGTGTGAACCACTACACCTGGTCAGATTATTAGATTTGTGAAGAAAGTGATAATGTCTAGTAAAAAAGCTAGCTTGTGGGCTGAACCAAAATAGATGCTCAATAAGTACCTGTTGCATGAACGAACAAATGAAGATAAATATAAGCCATAGAAGCGTCTAAGGAGAGATTGTAATAGTTTATGATTCTGGTTTACTTTGATGGCCTTACTTTTCTTTTTTTTTTTTTAGAGACAGAGTCTCACTTTATCACCCTTGGTAGAGTGCCGTGGCATCACACAGCTCACAGCAACCTCCAGCTCTTGGGCTTAGGTGATTCTCTTGCCTCAGCCTCGGAAGTAGCTGGGACTGCAAGTGCCTGCCACAATGCCCAGCTATTTTTTGTTGCAGTTTGGCCAGGGCCGGGTTTGAACCCGCCACCCTTGGTATATGGGGCTGATGCCCTACTTACTGATCCACAGGTGCTACCCTTTTTTTTTGTTTGTTTGTTTGCAACAGAGTGCCACTATATCGCCCTAGGTACAGTGCTATGGCATCACAGCTCACAGCAATCTCCAACTCTTGGGCTTGCTGGGACTACAGGTGCCCGCCACAATGCCCAGCTATTTTATTTATTTATTTATTTTAATTCTTGGGGATTCATTGAGGGTACAAGAAACCAGTTTACACTGATTGCACTTGTTAGGTAAAGTCCCTTGTACAATCGGATTTTGCCTGAAAAGTTGTGGCACACACCAAGACCCATCCCCCTCTTTCTGCTCTTCCCTTCTCCCAACCCCACTGTGTCATTAATTGTCCTCATATCAAAATTGAATACATGAGATTCATGCTTCTCCATTCTTGTGATGCTTTACTAAGAATAATGTGTTCCACTTCCATCCACGTTAATAAAAAGGCTGTAAAGTCTTCATTTTTTTAAATGGCTGAATAGTATTCCATAGTGCACATATACTACAGTTTGTTAATCCATTCCTGGGTTGGTGGGCATTTAGGCTGTTTCCACATTTTGGTGATTGTAAATTGAGCTGCAATAAACAGTCTAGTGCAAGTGTCCTTATGATAAAAGGATTTTCTTCCTTCTGGGTAGATGCCCAGTAATGGGATTGCAGGATCAAATGGGAGGTCTAGCTTGAGTTCTTTGAGGGTTCTCCATACTTCCTTCCAAAAATGTTGTATTAGTTTACAGTCCCACCAGCAGTGTAAAAGTGTTCCCTTCTCTCCACATCCATGCCAGCATCTGCAGTTTGAGAATGTGGGCCATTCTCACTGGGGTTAGATGATATCTCAGGGTGATTTTGAGTGCATTTCTCTACTAATTAGGGATGATGAGCATGTTTTCATATGTTTGTTAACCATTTGTCTGTGTTCTTTAGAGAAGGTTCTATTCATGTCTCTTGCCCATTGATATATGGGATTGTTGGCTTTTTTTTCATGTGGATTAATTTGAGTTCCTTATAGATCCTAGTTATCAAGCTTTTGTCTGATTCAAAATATGCAAATATCCTTTTGCATTGTGTAGGTTGTCTATTTGCTTTGGTTGTTGTCTCCTTAGCTGCGCAGAAGCTTTTGAGTTTAATTAAGTCCCATTTGTTTATTTTGGTTGTTGTTGCAATTGCCATGGCAGTCTTCTTCATGAAGTCTTTCCCCAGGCCAATATCTTCCAGTGTTTTTCCTATGCTTTCTTTGAGGATTTTTATTGTGTCATGCCTTAAATTTAAGTCCTTTATCCATCTCGAATCAATTTTTGTGAGTGGAGAAAGGTGCAGGTCCCAGTCTTTAACATATGGATATCCAGTTCTCCCAGCACCATTTATTGATTAGGGAGTCTTTCCCCAAGGTAGGTTCTTGTTTGGTTTATCAAAGATTAGGTGGTTGTAAGATGTTAGTTTCATTTCCTGGTTTTCTATTCAATTCCAAATGTCTATGTCTATTTTTGTGCCAGTACCATGCTATCTTGACCACTATGGCTTTGTAGTACAGCCTAAAATCTGGTATGCTGCTGCCCCTGGCTTTGTTTTTATATTACTAAGAACTGCCTTAGCTATACGGGTTTTTTTCTGGTTCCATACAAAGCACAGAATCCTTTTTTCCAAATCTTGAAAGTATTATGCAGAATTTTAATATGTATGGCACTGAATCAGTAGATTGCTTTGGGAAGTATGGACATTTTAACAATGTTGATTCTTCCCAGCCATGAGCATAGTATATTCTTCCATTTGTTAATATCCTCTGCTATTTCTGGGGCAGCGCCTGTGGCTCAGTGAGTAGGGCACCAGCCCCATGTACCAAGGGTGGTGAGTTCAAACCCGGCTCCGGCCGAACTGCAACAAAAAAAATAGCTGAGCGACCAGGAACTGGAGGTTGCTGTGAGCTGTGCAACACTATGGCACTCTACTGAGGGTGATAAAGTAAGACTCTATCTCTACACACACACACATAAATCCTCTACTATTTCCTTTCTTAGGATTTCATAATTTTCTTTATAGAGGTCCTTCACCTCTTTTGTTAGGTATATTCATAGGTATTTCATTTTCTTTGAAGCTACTGTGAAGGGAGTTGTGTCCTTTTTTTTTTTTTTTTGAGACAGAGCCTCAAGCTGTCACCCTGGGTAGAGTCCGTGGCATCACAGCTCACAGCAACTTCTAATTCCTGGGCTCAGGCGAGTCTCCTGCCTCTGCCTCCCAAGTAGCTGGGACTACAGGCGCCCAGCACAACGCCCGGCCATTTTTTGGTTGCAGCCATCATTGTAGTTTGGCGGGCCTGGGCTGGATTGGAACCCGCCAGCTCAGGTGTACGTGGTTGGCGCCTTAGCCCGTTGAGCCACAGGCGCCGAGCCAGGAGTTGTGTCCTTAATTAGCCTCATGAGTGGCTTTCTTTACAGCAAAGAAAACAAGTCCCGAAAACAACTATCTACCCCCCAAAGCAGAGGGGGTTGTTATTGCTCATTCCCTTACTGTCTGGGGTGCACCACAGTCATTCATTCATTCTTCCTTGCCCTACAAGGCCTTATTTCCCAACATGAACATCCCTGCTAATGATAAGCATGACACTGCCTTTAATTGTCTTAAGAAGTATTCTAGGCTTCTTGCCCTTTTAGAAGAAGTGATGACTCTTCCTCAAACTTTTTTTCCTAGATGTAGGAGTGTCTATTTTTAAGACTGTCTTGAAAAACAGTTGCTTTTTGATTAATAGTTACAGCTCATATAAAAAAAAAATCAGGGCCAGCGTGATGGCTCACGCCTGTAATCCCAACACTCTTGGAGGCCAAGGCAAGTGGATTGTCTGTGCTCAGGAGTTTGAGAACAGCCTGAGCAAAGTGAGACTCCATCTCTAGAAATAGAAAAACCAGCTGGGCATTGTGGTGGACACCTATAGTCCCAGCTACTTAGGAGGCTAAGGCAAGAGGATTGCTTGAACTCAAGAGTTTGAAGTTGCTTTGAGCTATGAAGTCCCCAGAGCCACTGAGTGAGATTCTTTCCCCCAAAATAAATAAATTAAAATAAATGAAAAATAATCAGATGCTGGTGTTGCAACCTGGGTAGGGGTGTTACACACTTTCCTTCTCGTGGGCTTTCAATATCCTGAAGTTTCATTGGGTTTCTCTGTGTGAGTTAGAGAGAAGTCCCTGTCATGGCCACCTTAGGCTGGTCAGGCTGGTGGTCACCACAGGGTGAGGAGAGCACCCCCACAGTGAGTCCCTGATGTGCTCTTGGGCTTCCCAAGGAAAGAAGTGACATTAGGGCACTTGGAGGCATCTGGCTGAGGACTGCCTCTTCATTAGTCAAAACCACGAGAAACTGACATGTGAAGCCTAAGTCCAGTTTATTCATATTTAGTGCAAAGTATATAAGTCAATGGTTAAGAAGATACATAATGCCAGTGGCTGCTGATATCTGTCCATGGGGGCCTTCTGCTTCCATCTGTGTTGTGGGGAGGAACCTTCCAGAGCGTAATAATTTTATCCCTGGGTCAGGCCTTCATCTGCTCCCCCTGCTGCCACCAGTCCTGAGGAGAGAGTGACAATTTCTGGATCTAACCTTCTTTCTAAAAGTCCCAAGCTGATCGTTTCAATTCTGAAAGTCCTTCCTGAGATGGGTTCTCTTTATTTACTCACTATGATGGGCCCAGGGGCCCATTTCATGACGCGATCCTGCCTTCGTGAGAAGGCTCTTCACCCTGCTGCTGGGGCTCTTAAATGTCTCCGAGCTACGCATTCCCGGGCCACAGCATTTCTGCAGACAGTTGGCTGCCTCCAGCACACTCAGAACTTCAGCCTGTGCCACAGGCCTTTCCTGCTGGTGCTTCCACATATAGACAATTTTGACAACAATCAAGGAAATGATGGATGTATCTATGAAACCCAGGCGAACTGAGGGCCTGCTCTCTGCTGAACTTCAACCTCACTTAAGTATAACAGCAAATAAACATTGCTTAGGGTCTGAAATCTCCACCCCCGAGGACCTGCCGGGGTGCTCAGTACTCACACTGGAACACACGGTGAGTGAACAGTGAAAACAGAATTGCGTACCCCCCACCCCAAAACACTGAAAACATTTATGATCACTCTGGCCTGTATCTTCCCACTAAATTCTCCTACAAATCTGTTTGGTCTGAATATTTATGTTTAAAAACACACCTGATGGAAAGGTGCATGACTTGTATCTCAGTTACGCTTTAAGTGACACATGCTGGAAACACGTGTCAATGCCAGTGTGCGCAGGTTTTGCCTGTTCGCATTCTCACAATCGGCAGAGATGACTGATCACAAGACTGATCCCAGGACCTCTCAGTGCAGCCCCCCACCTGCCGGTCCCCTCCCCCTGCGAGGAGACGTGGGCTTTCTTTCAGGGACGTCAAGACTCAAAGTAAAAAAATAAAATAAAATAAAAGTAACATGGGTTACTCAGAATGCTGTCCTGGCTGGAAAACCACCACCATTGGAGGGGCCAGCAAATGACAATTTTCAGCCTTTTGTGGTCCACTCGGTATAAACCATACACAGTGTCACGTGAAAGCAGGGAAAAATCATGCAGTTCAGGAAAATCCTCCCTCCCCCAGCTTGTTGATTTTTGTTCTATGTAAATCAAATTCCTGTATTTGCCTACAGAGCAGCCATGGGTCACACTGGAAGGAAACGGGAAACTTCAGTTCTCTGGAAGGAGATGTCTTCTGCTGTGCCCAGGCCCTGCTGAAACCCTGCCGCATTTCCGCTATGGGACACACAGGGTTATCTAAGCTGTGAGAGCAACGTAAAGGTAAGACCCAGGATATTTTCCTTGTCACAAAAAAGCTCTCTGCTTCCTGTTTGGGGAAACCAGGCACTCTTGATGTTGAACCAACTCCAGTAGTTTAAGCATGAAAATAACCCCTCCTCTTTTATTTAAATTATACCCTTCATGCTGGGGCAGGGCTTGGTGGCTCACCTGTAATCCCAACACTCTGGGAGGCCAAGGTGGTGGATTGCCTGAGCTCACAGGTTCGAGACCAACCTGAGCAAGAGTGAGACTCCCTATCTAAAAATAGCTGAGCTTTGTGGCAGGCACCTGTAAGTCCCAGCTACTTGGGAGGCTGAGGCAGAGAAAGTAGCAGGCAGGTCCCTTGGTTTGTGGCCCTTCCTCTTGTGCAATGAAACCGTGTTCTGCTTGTTTCTTTAGGTGACAGCAGAAATGAATGAACAGAATGCCCACCTGCCCGAGCCATTTGGAGAGAACAGTTCCAGCACTCAAGTACTCTGAAGCCACAAAAAATGTTATCTGAAGCCACAAAATACTTTATGTTAACCCATGCAGGTGGAATAAATGTGCAAATCGATGCGTTAATCTCTGACGTATTTGGAGATATTACTCTCATGTAAATTTAAATTCTTTACAAGTTAAATAAGTTCATTTTCTATAGAATCCGATTTATTGGAACATTTCTTCCCAATCACGTACGTCTGCAGTCTGCGTTAGTCAGGTGTGTACTTTTCAACGAGTCATTTACCATTGTTGTGCCTCAGTTTCCTCGCTTATAATGTGAGAACAGTAATACCATCTAGCTCTGAAGAGGTTTCTCTGCTTATTAATTTAACAAATATTGTTGCAATGCCCAGAAGTGTTGTTCAGTGAAGATGTAGTGGGGGCTGACGTGAAAGCTCTGACCCCCTGACTCTGGCTCTTGTGGTTCAAGGAGGGAAATGAACAAATATGCAAACAAAATACAAGGAATTTCATAAGGCGTTAAGCTATAAAGGATACTGGTGATCTAATGGGTTTGAAGGGGACATTTAACAGTCCTCTTAAAGCAGTGGTTCTCAATCTTCCTAATGCTGCGACCCTTTAATGCGGTTCCTCATGTTGCGGTGACCCCCAACCATAAAATTATTTTTGTTGCTACTTCCTAACTGTAATTATGCTACTGTTATGCATCGTAATGTAAAAATCTGATATGCAGGACGTATTTTCATTGTTACAAAGGTTCTCACAAGCTGAGAACCGCTGCCTTAAACTAAACACGATCCCCATAAACCTCCTCCCAAAGAGGGAGGCGTCATGCATTGACCCCACCCATGTTTTCTTTTGTATATTTGTTTATGTGGGACAATAGAAAGTACAAACACAAAACATCAGAGGGGTCAGTTCCTGACCTACCCTTTGGGTCTCGACTTTTATTTGAATAATCATAATCATAATCATAATAGGGTGGTACCTGTGGCTTATCGAGTAGGGCGCCAGGCCCCATATACCAAAGGTGGCAGGTTCAAACCCGGCCTTGGCCAAACTGCAAAAACAGAAAAATAGCAGGGCGTGGTGGCGGACACCTGTAGTCCCAGCTACTCGGGAGGCTGAGGGAAGAGAATCACCTAAGCCCGGGAGTTGGAGGTTGCTGTGATGCCACGGCACTCTACCGAGGGTGATAAAGTGAGATTCTGTCTCTACAAAATAATAATAATAATAATAATAATAATAACAATAATAGCCAGGCAAGGGCTAGGTATGGCAAGCAGAGGCAGAATCAGGTGCAAAGGCCCTGAGGTGTGAAGGTGTTTAAAGGTGGCAGAAGCCTAAGCCGGTGCCACGGGCCAGTGGAGTGAGCAGGCCACAGGCAGGTGTAGATGCTGTTGTGCTGGCCACGGGAAGCAGGTGGAGTTTTCCTGAGTGTAGTGAGAAGCCTCCAGAAGCCTTTAACCCTGGGCAGGACTTGACCTCATTTACATTTTAAAAAGAGCTCTTGACCAGGCCTGGTGAAAGAAGGGTTGCCAGGCCTGGTATGGTGGCTCACCCCTGTAATCCTAGCACTCTGGGAGGCTGAGGTGGCTGGATTGCTTGAGCTCAGGAGTTCCAGATCAGCCTGAGCAAAAGGAAGACCCCCATCTCTACTAAAAATTGGAAAGCTAGCCAGGCATTGTGGTGGGTACCCGAAACCCCAGCTTCTTGGGAGGCTGAGGCAAGAGGATACTTGAGCCCAAAAGTTTGAGGTTGTGAGTGATGATGCTATGGCACTCTGCCCAGGGCCACAGAGTAAGACTCTGTCTCTAAATAAATAAATAAATAAATAAAGCCACAGCTTTCATTGTAAGGATTAAATGAAATTATGACGCATGACGATTTCTCAGTTCACTTTAGTCTTTTGTATTACCAACTACTGTGAATACTGTTAATGGTAATACTTCAGTCCGGCATCATCATTTGATGGTATAAATTCAACATGTGCACCAGAAATTAAATGTCCTCTCAGATTTCAATTATTACCATGTCAGAAAAAAATTAGGTCAAATGGGAAGTTGAGTTTATTGGCCCAGGTGGAATTGAAACATAAAGTTAATTTTGATTCCTAAATTCTTTGCCTTATTATCATCCACAGTTAGTCGCACATATTAAGTGCAAACTTTTTGCGGAGCCAGTTTGTGACACATTTTTCACTAATTAAATTACTATATCAATCTGTCAAAGAGGGCACTTCTTGAAAAAACTTTGTTGTCCAGAAATTATAATACAGTATAGTGTTTACTCTTATGAGATTTACTTCTGGCCCACGTGAGGATGTGTGTTTGGAGAGCTAGTATTTATATAAGTTTCAGGCTTTGAGAAAAGGTTTTGATTAGTTACAACAGTGGTTCCCAAGCTTTGTAGCACCAGAGATTGGTTTCAAGGAAGACAATTTTCCATGGACTGGGGGGTAAGGTGGGGTGGGGAATGGTTTTGATATGAGTCTGCAAGCAATTGATTTATTCTGGTCTCTGTGCTAACTTCTCTGCTATGATAATCTGTGTTTGCAGCCTCTCCCCAGAGAATGCGCAGTTTTTTGTTTGTTTGTTTTGAGACAGAGTCTCACTATGTCAACCTTGGTAGAGTGTTGTAGTATCATAGCTCACAGCAACCTCAAACTCTTGAGCTTAAGAGATTCTCTTTCTTCAGCCTCCCAAGTAGCTGGGACCACAGGTGCCCTCCGCAACACCTGGCTATTTTTTTTGTTGCAATTGTCATTGTTGTTTGGCAGGCTGGGTTCAAACCTACCAGCCCTGGTGTATGTGATTGGCACCCTAACCACTGAGCTACCGGTGCCAAGCCCCATGCGCAGTTGTCAGTAGGGTTCATGTTGCTATGAGAATCTAATGCCGCTGCTGATCTGACAGCCCTTGGAGCTCAGGCTGTGATGTGAGTGATGGGAGGCAGCTGTAAATATAGGTGACGCTTCCATCAATGGCTTGTTGCTTGTCTCCTGATGTTTGGCCCAGTTCCTACAAGCCACAGCCGGTCCATCTGTGGCCAGGGTGAGAAAGGCAGGGAAAACTGAAAGACGTGCTCTCAGTTTCTCTTGCTCCTTGGTGGGTTTTCAGCACTTTATGAAATCTTTTCAACCTCTAGGCAATAGGGCAGAACCCCATTCCTGTCTCACCAGAGCTCATGTGGGAGAACAAAGCTGAGGAGCTTGCCTGCCCTTCCAGCCACCCTCAGCTGTCTCATCTACCAAATGGCTCTAACAATCATGCCTGCCTTTTAAAACTGCTGACATTGAGGAAGGGAATTCATTAAAGTGTTTTCATAGGGTCTGACATAGGCACATAAAAAGTGCCAGACAATTGTTAGTTATTGAGGTTATTATATTATTTAAGACCAAAAGTACTTGCTTTCTTTTATTTGGCCCATTTAATTCCAGATAAAAAGGCTGGTTCTGGTATTCTCGGTAGAAGTGCTTTGGAGATCAGAACCTTTTAGTCTGATAACCTTTGACTTCTTATCTATGACCCTACTTTGACCCCCAAGCCAGGATGAGGTCTGTAACAGAGCCCCTGGCCCACCGGCTCCAGCTGTCCATTCCCCGAATGTCCTCTTTAAAGTCACAGACTCACAGCTCTGTGAGAAGTGGCCTTCCCAAAGCCGCTTGAAATTACACTTGTCACCTGGTAGTTCGTTAAGCCAAGGGGTCTGGGGTTTCAGTTCCCTCTGTCGTCTGCTTTTGTAACTCCCAGTAATTATCTCTGTAATGCTCTAATGCTAAATAATGACGCTGCTAATGCTGGCTGCCTCTCCCGCCCAGGTGCCAGCTGTTACGCTGGGACGCACTGGCTGGGCAGTGCCCTGCCCACACCAACTAAACAAAGAAAGCCGCCTTCCCACCGATCCGGCCCGCCCCCCTCCGGCCTCACGGAGGCCGCCCTCCCTCACTTCTTCCCCTGGCCGCCCTGCCTCCCACCGGTGGTTCCTTCCTGCTGCAGAAATCCAGGAAACCACCCCCCACATTTCCTTTACCCACAATTTTCTCCAGAGCCTGACTCACACACGACTCAGCTTGACCTGGAGCTCCCTTCTCTCTGCCCCGTGGGAGACCCCAAGTCTCCCATTCATTTCTGGCAGTACAGGCTTGCCAGTTCAGGTGCTTATTTTTGAGTCTGATAATTGACTTTTCATCTTTTCTTTAAAAAAGCATATTGAAAACAAATTACCAAAGAACAAACGTGAAGCCGTTGGCCCCCCCTTTCCACACAAAGACCCTTTACACGTTTGTCACTGGAGCGGCCTTGAGCACACAGCATCTGCGAGATGAGCCGTTTTTTCGGTAACTTTAATCTCGTAATTCATTGTTTCTGTGGTACCGATTACAGTAGCAGAAAGGGCGGTAGAGCAGGCCAATTTGGCACGCACACAAATTTAACTGTGAACCCAGGGTTTGCCCACCTTATGAGCAGTAGTTGAGTGGTTGCCAAAACAACAACAACAAATAAACAAAAACAAGGGCGAGAGCTGGCAGTTGCTAAGGCAGTGGAGGCCCCTTTCATCTTGACAGCCCAGTGCCACCAGGGGTCACGGCGCATCTGCTCTGGAGGAAGGACAAAGGGCTGGGTGGGGCCACGGGAGCCTGCGCGGGGCTCCTCGCGGCCGGCGGCTTTGTGCGCCCGCCGGTGCCCGCCCGTGGCCCCGCTGCACCGTTTAACCTTGACTTCTCCCTCCTCGCTTCTGGTGCAGATGGGCGTCCGGAGTGTGACCACGTCCCCTCCGCCCCCGCGCTCCCGCGCAGCTGTCGCACGCCGCCCGGGGCCCCCCTATGCCGCCCACGTAGCGGGGGTGCTGGCCGCAACCCGCGTCCTCCCCTGGGGCCCCCGCGTGCCCGGCCCCGTCGGACCCAAGCGCCCAGGACGGCTCCGGGTGTCCCCGCTGGGGGCCGGGGAACAAAGACGAGCCTGTGCCCTGCCGGCTGGGGGGCGTCGTCCCCGAAGCTGGCACGCCCCTCCCGGCGAGCGCCCAGCCGTCCCCGCAGCCCTAGGCTGGGCCTCCCCTCGGGGCGCGGGGGCCCCGGAGACCGCGCTCGCGGACAAGTGCCGCCCGCGCCAGGCAGGCCCGTGGAGACAGACCGGGCGGTGACAGGCCTGAGGCCGCTGAGAGATCCCTAATTTATGATGCTGTTCTTCCCGATCCAGTTTGGAATTTCACAAGCGTTGCTGCTTCCCTCCCATTTGTTGCTTCCGTCGGTCCTTGAGGAGAAAACTCTGCTGCCCAGACAGAAGCAGTCACTGCGTGGAATGAACGTGATATGGGAGAAGAAAAGTGTGATTCCCCCTGGAACTGGTGTGGGGCAGGGAGGGGGTCGGCCCGGCTGAGAGAGGAGTTTCTGGGTCCAGCGTGTCCCGTCGGCTGATTTTTCCTGGACTATGTAAAAACATAACCCCATTCCCAAAGAGCTGGGGTGGAGGGCCAGTGCTGAGAGATGGAGCCAACTGATCTTCCTCGCCTTACCACTCACCTTCCTCATTTACAAATAAGCCCCTTGGCTGTAAGTGCCTTTTCCCCCCAAGCACTAGGGGCCCCAAAAGAGAAGACGTGGACTGTGGAACAACAAGGGTTAATTGCTCCACCTCTCAGCGGAGGAGCCCTGGGAGCGGCGGGCTGGCCCCTCGTGTTGCCTGGGGGCTCCTAACTTAGGATACCTGTGGGAACCCTTTGGCAAAGAATGCGCCTATCCTGAAAATTCCTTCAATTGCTTTAGTGAGGAGGGGGAAACTTTATGGATTGCATTGTTTTACTGCAATGAATGAGCGAGATCCGACAGAGGACCCCAAACTAAGTTTGGGGAAGTTTTCCCTCCTGCTTCCTTTCCACTTTTTTTTTTCCTTCAAAAGAAATTTGTCCTAGGCCCCCTTTGAACTTGGATTTGATGCTGCTAAGTGGAAGTCAGAAAGCGACTGTTGGAAAGCCTGCTGTGGCTGGCCCAGGAGCACACACCCAGAAAGATGTGAAGAGACCGGGTCCATCTTGGCTGCTGCCAAGATAGGGAAGAGTCAAGAGCTGCTGGAGCTGCTTTAATTCCTCCTTTGCCGAGGAGGGGACACGCCCTGGAAGAGCTGGGAGCTGCAGAGCCCCAGGCTCCTACATACCGCTGGGGCATTTTGTTGTTCACAAATGACCAAGTCAGGTTGAAGCCACAGTCGCTGTGGTTACAGGCAACTGTGATTAGTCACATAGTTAGTGACCCAGTTATGGCACACCCTCTTTTAAAAAGGACATTATTTAACATCTTGCTGGCTGGTAGATGTGTGTACAAGGAAAATGACAATGGCAAGGGGCAAGGGACTGAGACCTCGGGTGCGTGCTCAGGTGCTCCCGGAGTAGGGGTTTGCAAGCTAAATCTGGGGCATGACTTCTAAGGCAAGTAGAATTTGCCTGAACTGGAGATTGCTTTCCAAGTTCAGGTAGGACCCTTCCGAGGGGACTGTCACGGTGTTTCTGGGAAAGATAGGAGGCCTTCTGTCTGCCTCATGAGCTTTGACTCTACTCATGTATTTGTGGTCATTTGTAAAACGAAAGTGGGGAGTGAGGATGGCAGGAAGGGAAGAAGAATCGTAAATATGGAGGCTTGTGTGCGTTTTTACTTCTTAAAAATAGCACTTTTTTTTTGTTGTTGTTTTACCACGATGGTACAGGAACTTGTAAACACGAATCCCCAGCAATAGTAAACAAATTCGTCTTTTATCTGAAAAGTAGAGCAAGTGTCTGTCTCTGTCTCTCGCATTTTTTTTTTCCTTTTTTTACAAAGAGAAAATGCAAAACAAAACAAAACAAAAAAATCTCCCTCCTCTTAAAGACTTCTTTGCTGGCGAGTGTTTGTCCAGGAACAAATAGTCTTTTATTCCAATGGTCTCCAAAAGTTCATAAGCAAAAAAGTATCCAACGTCTGGTTACCCACAATACCGTCTCTGGCTGCATAGTGGAGCTTTTCTGTACTGAATTTGTGATCTGCTATCAGAGTCCTTTAATTTCTCTGAACAGAGGGCTCTTTGGGAGAAGAAAGAATAAGAGGGTGGGGGAGCAACATTGGAATCAGGCTCTTTTTTCCCCCCTTTTGCTGTTTTCTTCCAGTCAGCAAGTAGTGCTTGAATTCTTCTGATCTTTCTCAGCATCTTACTGAGGTGAGGGCCACGGAAGAGTCCCCGCCGGGTGGGGCAGCTGGGCTGGAACCCCCACTCTTGCCGACCTTTATCTCCTTTGGAGATTTTCCTTTTACTGAGTGTTTAATACAATCTTCAGTGAGGACCGTCTTTTTAAAGCCATAGGTTTCCTTTAACGGTCGGGAGTCTACAGATATTCTCAACATTCCAAATGTAGTATCTGGTGAGATAAAAGGAAAGAGGTAACCCCAAGGGAGAAGATGGGCTATTGTCTTCAGAGTTGGGCAAACATAATCACTTCTAACTACATTCTATAATAATTGGGGGTGAACAAATGATTTTAAACATTTAGCCACTTGTTGTGGGTCAAAGCTTCCATTGTCTCAATGAATTCAATTTGACACACTTTGAGCAGCCACAGTGCAAGACCACGGCTCTCCTGGGCGCCTGAAGTACAGGGCAGAGCAAGACACCTCAAGGCCATGTTCTCTTAGAGCTTGTATTTTGCAAGCTTCTAAGGAGGAGAACTCATTTTTAAAATCACTTTTGGATAAGAAGAACAGGGTGGAGAGAAGGCCTCTCTGAGGACATCATTTTTTATCTGAGACCTACCAGCAAGAGGGAGGCAGTCATGATGCCACTTGAGAGAAATGGTGAGGGTAGCATGACTTGTGAGGCCCTGTGGCTAGGAAGAGCTGCTGGAGGGACAGAAAGAGAAAGAAGGCCTGTGTCACAGAGGAGAAAGAGGCTGGAACAGGGGCACAAAATTCCTTCACTTTCTGCATTTGCTGTTGCTTGCCTGCGTTGGTGATTAGTGCAACCTCATGGCACTGTCATTACTGTGTCCTGCCTGCCACCAGCATCTGCCATGATTTACTTCCACCTGCGAGCCAGCAAAACAGCAGAGAGGCCAGATCCTGTCACCTTTATCTGCAAATCTCCTTCACCTTGACTTTAAAGGCAGTCATATTTATTGAAAGAGGGAGACACAGCTATTGCAGAGCAAAATAATGCTGTTTGAGGCAGAGGAGGAGATGTAGACGTGTCTGTAGTATTGACAGGCTGGTGGGGACAGGTGTGGGTCACAGTGGAATTGAGGTGAAAGGTCAGCCACCTGCCCCACCAACGAGGACCGATAATTCCCTTGGTTGAGTTTTGTGCCCACCAGAAGCCATCGACCCCCTCGACCAGGGCACGGCATCCTTTCTCTCCTTCCTTTGACTCTCCATGTCACCTGGGGACAGGTGACGTGGTCCCATCCTCCTTCCCTCTGGATTACAGAGGGTCTGACAGCTCCCAAATCTGGGCCCACGAGTGAGTGGGCGGGTTTGCTGTGTCTCTCCCATTGAGCACCTGGGAAATGAGTGAATCCCTCTGTCCTTTCCTGCTTTTCTTTTTCCTACCCTTAGATTCTTGATGAGGGTGAGGGTTTTCTGGTCCTTGAGCAGAATGTAAGGAAGAGGAAGAAATAAAGAAAACTGAGGCAGCAGGAAGGAAAGCAACTAGGAACGGGTGTGAGGGCTTTCCTGCCTTCACCCTGAGGAACAACCATTGTCTCCAGACTGTGATTAGCATTTCCTGGTCACTTTTTAAATGGGGTGCTGTGGCCACCCCAGCTCTTTGCCTCAGGCCAGTGCCCCAGAGGGGTCTCTGAGTGGGTTGAGACCTCTGTTCTCCTTGGGGCCTTTCCTCCTGCCTGGGCTGCCGGGAGCTTTGCACACCAGCGCTGGGAAGCTGGTGAGGAGCTGAGCTCTGCACTCCTAGCTCTCTTCTGGCTCCTTGGCCAGTTGAAGATCACCCAGGATAGCAGCCCTGGGGGGTGAGTGTCCAGTCAGGGAGGGGGGAAGGCTCTGAAGAAGGCTCTTACTCCCACAGGTGGGGGCAGCCACTGTGCAGGGGAGAGGCAGGGACGCGGTCCCTGGGCCTCCTTCCCTGTTCACCTCTCTTGGCTTCACCTCCTCAGAAGAGTAGCTAGGCTTCTAATCTTTTCCAACTTCCATTCACTTCCAGAACAGAGATTTCTGCTTTGCCTTACCCAGCTATCTAGAGTCCCTAGTCTTTCCCCTCCCCCACCTTGCCATTCTGGCTTAGGCTCCGGAATTCCAGCTCTGAGTTCCAAGACAATGGGTCTGAATTGTACTGCTCTTTCCTGGCCATGTGACCTTGATAAATTGATTGTTAGCTTTCTCAGAGCTTCAGTTAGCTCGTTTGTAGAACGAGGATAGTAAGATTCTCAGCTGTGAAAATCACTGATGAAAAGTTCCTCGAACCATGCCTAGCGCATGCTTGCACAGGTTGGCCATTACAACAATCAGCACTCAATCTTGCAGGCCAACCAGCCCCTCCTTAAATCCTGTCCTCCTTTGGCCTCTATAACCTCCTGTTATGCTCTGGAGGGGCTATTGTCTTCGGAGGTCTCTGGGAGACCTCTGATCTCTGCCTTCTCTTTCTCCTCGAAGTTCTCTCATCCTCCCCTCTGCTCCTCTTGATGTCACTGGGCCCTGTAGAGGGCTCACACTGTGGACCCTCCTTTCATCCACCCTGCTCCTCTGGCCTCCAGACAAGTCACCTCCAGCCTTGCTTCTCTGCAGCAGGTGTCCTGTGACTTGACATTCCCCTTGGACTTCCCATACCATCACAATCCCAATCTGTCTAGAAACCAAATTATTATCTTCTTCTAAATCATAAATCCTCTCCCAACATTTGAATGTGTGTGTGGCTCCATTCTTGGAGCCGTGCTGGTTCCATCTTCTCTGGAATAGTCTTCTTCCCAGCTACTGTCCTCATCTACTGAGTCTCTAGGTCTGAAACATCTTTGTTCACATTGCGTCCTTCTTCCAACTATTTCTTTTCCAAGACCATTGAACCTGTCTATTTCCTGAGCACATCTTGACTGTGATGCTCAGTTGCTGTAAACGAGGCATCATCTTCTCCTCTTTGATCAGGACCACAGGGACTGATCAGCCCTCCCAGGTAGGCTATAGGATAGACAGAACAAGCTGGTCTCTTATCTCAGCCTCACTCTTTGGGAACTCACGTTCCTCCTCTGAAGGCCATACACCTGCATGAACACAGCAGAGGGTTTTGGCTCAGGTATACCACAGGTTTAATATTAGGAGAAGAGACTTCTGGAAAGACCTGTGGGACTGACTTTGATGAAGGCCCAGAGGGTCCTAGGCAATACTCTAAGGGCAAGGAGGGACTAATAGCAGTATAAGCTATAGTATAGCTACTGTGTGACGAGAGAGGAGAAATTTCAAGTGTGCTAATTACACATAAATAGCAATAATAAATGTTATTATTGATGTTGTTCTCTGGACTCATTTCCCACCTTCTCTTTCAGGGACTTGTACCAGATCCTTGAGCGGTGAAAGCTACCATGAAAGTGAGTAGCAGAGCTGGTTCACTAAAATATCTCTGTGGTGTCATGAGCAGGGGAGCAAAGCTTTGATGCATTAATAAATTCATTCCTCCAGTACGTTTTAGGCACACAGTATGGGCTCAGTATTGGAGACACAAGTGAGCAATGTCCTGCCTGCAGGCCATTTATAGTCAAGTCAGGGAGGCAGAAAATAGGAGCAAATAATTACAGCGAAGGAGGCCAAGTGCTCCGGGTGGTCAGGTACAGGAGACCACGGGACATGTACTAGGGATAGCTAACTTTAAGCTCAGGGAATGAGATCAGGGTTTGTGCAGGACATGAAACCTGAGTTGAAGCGCAGGAGAAGGGTAGGAGTCAGCTCGAGTGAGAGTTTCACAGTGAGAGACCCAGGGGGCACAAAAGTCCTTCAGGGAGAGAAGCAGGCCGTTTTTGAGGAACTGAAAGAGGTTCTGCCGGGGCAGAGCGTGGGCGGGATGCTGAGAGACAGGGCTGGACAGGGTACAACTCACAGGGCCCTGAGACCACACACATGGGTTTTGATTTTACCCTAAAAGGAAAGTCAAGGAGAGTTTTAAATGCAGGTGTGTGTGTGTACGCGCGCACGCATGTATCTGCCAGTCAGACTTGAGAATGGCTATTGCAGAGGGGCAGGGAAACCATGAGGAGGCTCTGTGTGTCCCAGATGAGAGGTGACAGAGCCTGGGCTGAAGCAGGGCAAGGCAGGGAAGCTGACGGACTGGGCAGTATTTGAGAGGACCTGTAATAGGTTGCACATAGGAGACAAAGAAGTGGGGCAGGTCAAGGGCAATGCCCAGCTTTCTGACTTGAGCAATGTGAGGTGTTCATGGTGTTCACTGAGTTTGGAAACACTGGGATAAGTGTGCAGCGGAAATGGATGGGTTTGTTTTTGTGCACAGAGTTTGAGACTCCTGAGAGACACCCAAGTGCATATGAGTTTGGAAACAATGGTCACCATTTGCAAAGCCAGGCACAGACTTGAGAGTCTGATAATTTGCTTGTTTATTTTTGCTGTAGTTTGAGATGTTTTGGTCGTAAGGGAAGGAATTCACTCAAGCTAGCTTCAGTAGAACTTGGTATTGTTCAAACACAGGATTCATGGGAAACTTTGAGGATGAGAACAGCTCTTCTGAACTGTGCGGGCAACGTGGCCCCTTGTCCCCCCACCTCTGCTTCTGTGCCTCTAACCCACCTCTTCTGCTTATCCAAGGCCCTCTGTCCTCCATGTCTTTTCTGTGCTCTTTCTACAACTGACTCCTTTGAACCCCACCAGCTGACTTAAGATCTGAATTTAAAAGACTTTGCCAAAATTTATATATTTCTCTTTTCTTTTCTTTCTTTTTTTGAGACAAAGTCTCACTCTGTGCCCTGGGTAGAGTGCTGTCATGTCATAGCTCACAGCAACCTCAAACTCTTGGACTTAAGCAATCCTCTTGCCTCAGCTTCCTGAGTAGCTGGGACTACAGATGCCCCCCACAATCATGGCTAGTTTTCCCACTTTTAGTCCATATGGGGTCTCCCTCTTGCTCAAGCTAGTCCAGACCTCCTGAGCTCAAGCAAACCACCTGCCCCAGTCCCCCAGAATGCTGGAATTATAGGCATGAGCCTCTGGGCCCAGTCAAAATGTATGTATTTCTTTATGCAAATTATTACAAAGATCTCATTGGTTCCTGAGAAGCGAATGATGTAGTGGCTTTGAGTCAGGTGACTATTTTTGGTCTAAGTGGTGACAGCAATGTGTCTGTGTGTGTGTGTGTGTGTGGGAGTCTGTTTAAGGGATGTGGTCAGGCCCGTTGTTCCGTAGAGCACAGAACTGAGCCGTTGGTAGGACAGAATGTTGATACTGGATTTACTTGTCCAACCTATTAAATGTTGATTCTGCTGCTCCTATGTCTTTGACGCAGCAGAAGGAAAGCATGGGCTGACAAAGTGAGTGCAAACGGCCCCTTTGTCAGTGAGAACTTGGGCACCTTAGGCCATACCATACACACAGAGCTTCACTTGCTTACAATACGTGATAATGCCTCCTTTACCAACAGAGGGAATTAAATGAGATGAAACCCTGACATGCCCAGCAGAGGTGGGAGCACCCAGTGACCACTCTTTTCCCTCTTTACTTCTTTATGCTTGTGCAAGTTACTGGGTTTTTTTTTCAGAAAACAGTAATTATACTTGTTAAGTCAATTTTTTGTAGTGATTCCTATGTATGAGCATTAACAAGTGTTTATAGAATTATCATAGATTTTATTCCATTCAAAAGTAATTGTAACCAATCCATAACATTCTGGAAAATTGAGACAAGGAAATATCATTTACTCATAGTCCTACCATCTCAATAAAAAAACACAAAACTTTTATTTCTTCTTAGCTTTCTTCCCAGGTATTTTTGGTCTTATATAATAGAATCACAGTTTTCACACAATAAAAGTATTTTGAGATGCTTACACCTAAATTATTTTCAGAATGAAAAACATATGCGTTTCAGAATGAAAAGCATTTGATTTTTATAAACCTAGAACATCTATTGGGTTCTTACTCTAATTTCCTCCACTTTGTCCAGAAACATCTCCAGATGGGATGGTGTTCAGGAAGACCATATTGGGTTCTACCAAATTACAATGATGTCCCAGGCAAGAGCTATGTCCATTCAACTGCACTTTAAGATGATTGGTTTAAGGCAGGGCTAAAGAAGTCAAGCCATAGGTTTCATCCTCATATGAGTCATTTAGTCTTACTGTCTACCACATCCATAGATTTTATTCCAATTTTGATTTCCTACCCTGAAGATGTGTCGAGTTCACAAAAATGACTGACTGAATGAGAACAGGAAGAGTTCAATGCAAATCCATTACTATGACCAGTCAACTCAATCGCTTCACCTTTGAACCAGTAGGTGAACTTGGAGTGGGAGGGCTGGGAGAGGGAGGACAGCTTAATAGGCATGATTAGAATATTTTGTTTTTGAACAAGAGTTGAATTGTAGAATGAGATTTCTAGATGCAGCTAGAACAAAACTAGTCCAGAACCAGCTCTTTTCCAGGTTGTTAAGTGTGAAAATCTTTGTATAGCTTCAAAAGGAATAGGGGTTAACAGCTCCAAACAGTGGTGGAAACTAGAGAATTCCTTTAGCAGTGACGTGATGTTTTTCTTTAAATAAATACCACCCAGCTGGTTGGAATTAATAATTCTGAGAGAAGTAAAGCGGAGTTATGGATTATGCTTAGACTTCAATAAACCTTGGATCTGGGAAAGTACTTATGAAAGTTTGGAAAAATTTGGAAATATACTCCCTGTCTATTCTGCCTCCTCTAACAGAAGCCCCTAGGGGTAGCTTGGCAACAACGGAGATTTATTGCCCACAATGTGGAGGTTGGAAAATGTAAGATCAAAGCACAGGCAGATTTGGTGAGGCCATGGATAGGATGAGGGGTCTCTTTCAGGTCTCTTTTATAAGGGCACTAATCATACTCATGAGGGCTCTGCCCTCCTGACCTAATCATCTCCCAAAAGCCCCACCTCTAAATATTATCACCTTGGGGGTTAGGATTTCAACATATGAACTTGGGAAGATGCGATACAAACATTCAGACAATGGCACCTGTTAGGCTACTTACCTGGGGTTATCTCAGCACAGAAATAAATTTTAAAAATTTGATCAGAGACTATTGGAGAAATTTCTACAGTGACATCAAATATTTGAGTATTACCAGTCTTAGCTCTACCATTTGCTTTCTGTGCACCTAAGTGCTTTCTTTTGGGGATGATTTGCACACCACCCACCAGCAGCCTGGTGGAAAGAAGCAAGGCTGCTGAGAAACATGTTTGCTGGTCCCATGGGCTCTTTTGTCCAGGCCACAGGGGTTTGGGCCTTATTCTTCACCCTTTGTGTTTTAAGGTGGGGACCTTGGCTCTTTCATATGGTAGCTGTTTGTCTGCACTCAGACATCACTACACAGGCTTAGACACACACTGGAGGAGAAAGTTGTACCCCTGAAGCGCCTGGACTGCTTTTTTAGCCTCTGGATTTATTCCCGCACAAAATCCTTTTCTCTCCTTTTTTTGAGAACATACAGTTCAGGCTAAGAGCTCATGTTTGTGGCCCCGTTGAGCTGCTGTTTGAGATTGTTCTTGTTTGTTACCACATTGGTGGCATCAAATGTCCTTATTGATTTTTGCCTGATTGGTCCAACCTAGAACAGGATCAGCTTTGCAAATGGGACATCTTGTGGTCTGAAATATGAGATTTGTTTTAACAAACCGCTTTTAGCCATCATCTCTCCGAGGGAACCAAGGACAGGCTATAGCTGAGTTTCTTCTTGGCTTCCCTCTGATGACCCCTCTCACCATTCTTAGTCCCCCCTTTCCCTTCTGTCACTTCCTCCATTGCTCCCAAAACGAACAAACAACTCCAAAGAATACTCACTGAACTCCCAAATGATTCCTTGGGCCTCTGAATCAGAGAGAACTGAATCATTCTGGTTGCTGATTGATTTAAAGCTGTTGGGGAAAAGTATTATTGTGCAAGTTAAGGAAAAGATCAGAGAACCAAAATGAAGGTATCTGAGCTAAAGGCCTTCTGGGTTGGGATTTGCGTTTTCAGCTATCCAAAGACATCAGTTAAGGGCTGCAACCTTGGCCATAAGCCTAATGAACTAATTCTTGTTTTGTTGTCATTTTACTTTTCAGCGAAATCCCAAGGTTTCCCAAGACTTCCCACATGAAGCTTTGCATATTTTTCATGTCAGGGCTGTTCCCTGGCACCTTTGTTTTCCAGCTTGCCTCCCCTCAACAGCTGGACACATCACCATTTCATTTTTCTATTGGTTGTGACTGAAGTAGCTTGAGGTCAATTATTTCCCCAGCAATTGACAAAGAATCTTGATGAAGAGGAAAGTGACATTGTCCCTTAAACAACACTGCTCCCTCCTCCCCTCACCCTCCCAGCTGAGAGGAGAGAGGGCAGACTTTCATTTTGCAAGGAGCCCAGCAGGGCAGTGGCGGTGGGGTCTGTGGAAGTGCGTGGGTAACATATGGTAAGTGGAGGAAATATTTATATTCATTGTGAAAGCGCAAGAGAAGATCCGAAGAAGGTCATTCCGCATTGATTTGGAGCAGGAGAAAGACAGACTTGCTTCTGCCTTTGGCCTGGATACAACACAGAATTGAAAGGCAGAGTTTTGTTTTGTTGCTTTCCCTGGCCACCTTACTCCTAACAATCTGAATTGCTGGCAATCTGGACAAGGAAATATTCCTCCCCGCGAACTTCATTAAAGTATCACCCAGCCCCTTCCCTTCCCAGGGCCTTCCCTAGACAGCAAACCTCCTTCCCCTCCCCCTTCCTCTGCTCCTAAAGGCCAGAATTGAGAGCGGCAGTCTCTGGTGGCCGGCCAGGGCCTGTTGGTGGCGTTTGTTGTTTTGACTGAGTGGCTAGGAAAGGCGAGGCGCACAGGCAGAGTGGGCATTTGGGGCGACTGGTTCTTGGGGGAAGACATAAATAATTAATCGGTGTTAGATTACTTTTTGATGAGACACACGAAACCTCCAGTGCCTTAGTGCTTTCAGCAGGCATTCACATCACAGCTTCCTCAGAAAGGTAAGGGACCTTATTTGGTCACCCAGTGGCAAAATTCGCAACTGGCTTCTAGCACAATCAAAAGAGACGGGAACGTTGGCCGTCGGAGCTCGGTGGGCGGGCGGACGCCTGTCCGGGTCTTCTTCCTCCCCCCCTACCCCGTGACCCCTGCCTGTGTCCCCTCGCCCATGTACGGTGGCAGGTCCCGCACCAAGGCACCCGGGGCCACGCGTGCAGACTTGCTGCAGAGAAACTCAGCTGGGCCATTTCCCGTCTCGCCGTAGGGAGTTCACCCCTCCTTCCCGGGGCGGGAAGATATGAAACTGGGGTTCTAGGCAGAGAACCCTCCGGCGGAGCTCCTGGCTGTACCGTGTAACCCCGGATTGGCAATCGGAAAATCTCCGTTCCTCTCCCCCCAGATTGCAGTCCCCGAGGGGGCAGTGAGAGGGGTACAGGTGCGTCCGAGACCTCGCTTGGAAGGGCCCCCCACCCCAGGGCCCCTCTTGGACAAGCCCAGAAGGGGCGGCCCGCTGCACGGAGGCCTGCGCTAATGGATTCTTGCAGATAAAAGAACCCGCTACCTTTCTCTCCAATAATGGCCCCTGAGGCTCACGTCTTAAAGAGGAAACAAAGGGATTGTTTTACTGCACACAAGGGGGCCGGCGCTTCGAGAGGGACTGGATACAGGGGAGGGGGAGGAGGCCCCCCAGCTTCTTAACCCCTCACCTCCCGCGCACCTGCCCCCGGGACCTGGAACCGGAGTTGTGGGGAGCAGACGAGCACGCCTGGAGGGGACCGCCCTGTGACCCACCCGTCAGCTCTCTTTGCTGCTCTGCCTGGTTCTTCCTAAAGAACTTCTGAAAGGGAAAGTGGACGGGGGCAGGCTCCCCGCACCCCGTGAGCTGCGATTTGAAGTCTGCCCACGGGGCCCGGCGGGAGGCGGGCGCTGCCAGCACCTGGTGCGGGCGGGAGGAAGCAGGCAGCTCGCGAGGGCGGCCTGCACCGCGCCCTGCCGCTGCGCGGTCACTGGCAGACACAGCCTTCAGGTGGAGTGTGAGCCGAGTGTGTGCCGCCCGGTGTCTCTGCGGGAAGGTGACTCGTGCAAACAGAGGGGCTAGAGGGACCGAGAACGCAGTCGCTTCTGCTTCCTGGCTTTATGTTCTGGCTCCAGGAAAAGATCAAAACAATAGTCAAATAGTAATTGAAGACAAGTGATGTAAGAAATAAACAACTCAACAACACAAATACCCGCAGGGATGGTTTTGTTTTTTTTTAAGAAAACCTTTATTATGGAAATCAATGCACACACACAAAGGGAGAAAAACTGGAATAATGCAGTGGGTCTCAAATTTGAGCACGCGGCAGAACCACCGAGCATATCACCTCTCCAGAGGGCTTGTTAGAACAAAGATTGTTCAGCCCCTCCAGGAAGGGTTGTTTTTTTTTAAGCAGATCCTGGGGTCCGTTCCTGTCTGAGAATTCCCAACTTGTTAGAGTTCCCAGGTGCAGCTACTTCTGTAGGAAAGGATGCTTTGCAATCCACTGGCACAGAAAATCCCCAAGTAACCCTCTCCTGACTACAGTATGTGCAACAGTCTGGTCCTTCCTTCTAGCTCCTCCTCCGGTTTGTTTGGTTTGCTGGGGGAATTATAAAGCAAACCCCTGGGAAAACCTTTTATATGCTTCCAGGATGGTCAGCCTTCCTCTGGTCAGTTCACCCTGGGGCCAAGTACAGCACCTCTCTGTAAAAAACCATGCCTGTGTCTTCGCTTGGAGACCACCCTTCAAAAGTTCCTGTCCAACAAAGCTTGTCAGGTGCCGGAATACCACTGGCTTTTCTGGCAGGCTGGCCTGGTCTGGCCAGGGCACCACCTGGTCCCTAGCTCTCAGCTTTAAGTCATTATCCTCAATCTGTTGTCATGTACTCCCATGACTATCATTTCCTGATTTTCCTACCAACTCACCTGAGGATGGAGCTTTGAACAGCCAGGAGTGGGATGGTTCCCACAACAGTACCCACAGTGACATTTTGCATTGGTTGCGTCCTTCTTTAAGGATCCTGGGCTCATAGTTCAAGGATCTGGGCTAACTGCCCTTTATAACTACAGGTATTGGAAAAGGGGAGATGCCTGCCATGGTTCCTGGGAATGGCTATCACTGAAGCCCAGCGTCTGCCCTGGATTGGTGGGTCCTGACACAGCTCTTGTTTACATTCCCCTTGGCCAGACTCCTGGACCTTCCTTTGGGCCCCTGGAAATGAGGCTTCCTTCTTTCTCTCCCCTCGCATCCTGGTTTAGAATCCCTTCCCCTCAACTTTCTCATCCTGACTCTCCCAGTCCTGCCCCGACCCTAGCGGTCTCTCTGACTAACCAAGTTACTAGACAGATGTTGGTTGTTCTCCCCGGTCCCTGCCTCTCCAGGAAGCTATGTGAGTTTTTCCTTTTTTCCTGGCTGCCAAATGCCCCCTGACCCATAGGTTCCTCCACCCAGGAGTTCTGCTCCTATTTTCATATTGCTTCATCTTCCTAAGTTTTTCTTCCTTCACAAGCCTAATCAGCTGCCTATTTTCTCACAAGTACTTCCACGTGCCTTTGTTTTCTTTACCTTTCTTAAAGAAAATGTGCACACACAGCCTGTGTTTGTTCCCCTTTGGGCCCTGAGACACCGAATTTTGCTTGGTGGCCTATCCAGTGATGCTAACTAATCTTTTCCCACTTATGCCAGTGGGAGGCAGATGTGGTGGAACGTTTGAGTCCAGTATTGGTTCTGTCTTTTAATAGCTCATATTGCTGGGCTCCACCTCCGGGGCTTCCACGGCCACATCATTCACTCAGCACATCTGCAGGCACCTCTGATGCAAACGGAGTGGTCCTGCCTTCACAGAGTTTTTAGGATATATAAATATTTATAATAGGTTATTTATAGCTAGTATGATATTTATAATATTGTATATTTTGGTCTGGGAGACACACGATAAGGGAAATGAGCAAAATGGCATGTTGGAGAGTGCACAGGTGCTATGGAGGGGTTTAAAAATTTAAAAAATGAAATATTTTGGGCGGTGCTTGTGGGTCAAAAGAGTAGGGCACCAGCCTCAGATGCCGGAGGTGGTGGGTTCAAACCCAGCCCCGGCCAAAAACTGCAAAAAAAAAAAAAAGAAAAAGAAAAGAAAAAAGAAAGAAAAGGGGTGGCACCTGTGGCTCAAGGAGTAGGGCGCTGGCCCCATATACTGGAGGTGGTGGGTTCAAACCTGGCCCTGACCAAAAATTGCAAAAACAAAAAACAAAAAAGAAAGAAATATTTTGGTGTAGACAGGGTCTTGCTGTATTTCCCAGGATGATATCAAACTCCTGGACTCCAGAGATCCTCCCACCTTGGCCTCCCCAAGTGCTGGCATTACAGGCAGTGAACCACAGGGCCCAGTCTTGTGTTGGTACTTCACACAGCATAGCCAGAGAAGTCTTCTCTGAGAAGTTGACACTGAGCAGATGGCTCATGGAAAAAAGGCCACCTCGGTTGAATGTGGGGGAGGGTAATAATATTTCACAACCTTGTGAGGATTAAGTGGCAGAATGTATGCAGAGAGCTGCCTGTGGAGACACAGCCACTTGCCTTTGTTTTGTCAATGCCTTCGTCTGAAGTTGTGGTTCTTAAAATCTTCTTTAAACAAGTACAAGGTTAGTAGTACCCCCAGACTCTCACCAGTGACCACCCCATGTCTTTGGCAGCTGATTTTCCTGTTGCACAAGAGCTTAGGTCAGCCCTGGCTTGGAGGTGAACCTCTGTGGGAGCCTGGCTCATCCTTCCCTCACTCAGAGAACAATGATGTGTCTGGGGAGGTTGGACAGAGCACCAGTGGGGGCTGTGTGGGGTGTCACTGTCTCCCTTGTATTTTTATGGCCTCAGTGACAATGCAGAGGCTGCCTTTTAATGAGAGGAGGTAACAGTGGTCATGGAAGAGTTCCCCATGAGAAAGAGGATGAATCATCTGGCTGAGGCAAAAGCTGAAACTAGGTTGTAACCACAGCAGTGTGGTTGTTGAGATCCATTAAAGTCACCGTGCCTTTCAGCAATTGTCCTAGGTGCTGCCGCTGGTGTTCAGTAGACCAGAAATCCTCAGAGGTGTGTATGCCCCATCCTGTTGGGCACAGAGCCAGCCCGCGGTTTCCAGCATGCCCTTGATCTCAGCCTTCTTCACCTTCCCGCCTTGTGGAGGTCATCCTTGGTGCTGGGCTGCAGCAGTCTTTAGCAACTCCTTTCTGCAGTTTGGTCCTGCAAAGGCCGAGTCCCTTTTGGCCTCCGTGCTCTCTTTGAATGTCTTAGGGTACAAGGAAAAGATGGATCCTTGACCTTTGTACTCTTGGTGGTTCCTGAATATACCAACTCAGAATTGAAGGGCCAGGTGACCTGTTCCCCTAAAGTCAGACTGCCTTACACTCTCCGATCTTATCACTGTTGTTTAAAGCTGTATTACTCATGACACAGGCAGTGTCCCTGCGTGGCAGCTGCTCATTACACCCAGGTCTCAACGGTGCTTTAAATCCAAAAGCAAACAATAGTGCCTCTGGGAAGCCCCCTCTCCCCCCAGTACTGCAGGTGAGTGTGGCTACTCGGTGGCCGCTGGTGAGTCACTGGAACATTTGTCACATTAGAACTGTGAAATGAGCCATCACAGGTCTGATCCCGCTCTCTGAAGAAACTGCATGGGAAGGGTCTCCTTTTTGTAAAAGTGGATATACCGTGACCTAAACCTTCTCAGAATTGGAGAGGCCGGCGGGGTTGGAGGGAGCTGCTCCACCTTACCCTTGTCCTAGGCTCACTCTCGAAGCATCTACGTGAGTGTAGCTGGCTACAGGAAGGCAGAAGCAGCTGAAGGTAGAGGATGTGGTTACTCTGCAAGACTCTGGTTCTGTTACAGGATCAAAAAAGAAAAGTTGTTGCAAAACACATTGGTGTTACAATGTAATGTTCTGTACCCATTACGATGGCTTGTGAACGAGTGTGCCTGTGTAGGCGTTTTCCTCATATTATTACATGGAAGGCCTGGGTCACAATACGCTTTTGTGGTCAGTGACTGCTTCGTGGGATCAGTGTAGTTTACCAAGAAAGACAATCAGATCTCACTGTGTTAGTGGGCCAGGGATGCCGTCACCAAGTGCCCCAGATGGGGTGGCTTAAGTAACAGCGATTTAGTTTCTCACAGTTGTGGAGGCTGGAAGTCTGAGACCAGCGTGTCCCTCAGGGCTGGCTCTTCCTGAGGCCTCGCCCCTCCGCTTGTGGACGGCCGCCTCCTCCCTGGGTCTTCACGTTTTCTTCCCACTGTGCTCATCTGCCTGCGTCCCAATTTCCTCTTCTTATAAAGACACCAGTTGTACTGGATTATGGTCCACCCTACTAATGACCCCATTAATACCATTAACCTAATCACCTCTTTAAACAATGTTATACCCAAATAAGTCATATTTCGAGGTGCTGAGTTCGCACATTAACATATGACTTGGGGGGGTGGGGGACACAGTTCACCTATAACACTCACCAAGAGTCATCACAACATAGAATAATAGGTCCTTGGAGTTCAGAAAGCATAGGGGCTTAAACTTGCAAAAAATCAAATGTATTATTACAATTCTTTATTTTTTTTCTGAAAAGAGAAAAAAAACCCAGCTAAAACATTTGAGTACTTTTCAGAACCAGTTATGCCTCATTTATGCTGCAGAATAAAGACATTTAAGTATGTTAGGGTGGTAGAATTAGGGTCATTACATTTGTTTCTATTTCATGAATTTTACTTTTATGTGTTACACCAACCTTATCATTAATAATTATGAATATAAAATGAGTGGGGACGCTGTACATGTGTTACCCTCAGAAACTACTTATTTGGAATAAGAAGTCAAAACACAGGAAGGCAGATTGAGCTGCCAAGGCCACGGTCAGGCCCGAGTCCCCAGATCCCCCTCTGTGCCCTGACTGCAAGGAGGCATTTGGGTTGGTTCTTAGATTCACACACACAGGTTGACGGAAATAGATCGAGGTTATTAAGTGAGATGATGGTCTTCTGATTCCGAGTTGGGACTTTTGCTACCTTTTCAGAGAATACTTTCTTTTGTTTGTTTTTCTGATCAATCTTGAAACCAGTGCAGACTCTTCCGCAGCCTCCACGATCCCCAGATGAGACGTGTACCATCTCATCTTCCTTCTCATCTCTGCCCACAACACCCACACGAATAACAGTGGAGACAGGGTGAGTACTAGAATCCTTCTTGATTCTTCTGAGCACGGTTCTTTATTCCTTTCTCTGTAAAAACAATATGAAAGCCTCTGATCAGGGCAGTGCTTGTTTCAACAGGAGGCAGGCACGGCCTCAGCTGGTCCTCGGTGGCTTCCCCCGTCACACCCCAGCCCTCTGGCCTGGCAGGGGAAAGAGCTTCTTGGAGCCCCTGGGAATCACTTCCCGCAGGGCAGGAACTGCCCGTCAGCACGCATTTATCAGGAGCAGCGCCCACCACACTCTGTGTTTGGAACCTGATGTGAATAAACATTTTAGGTTGCACGAATGTCTCCAGAAGGCCACTGGTGACTTCATAGGTCAACTGCTTCCTTACTGCAATTGCAATTAGGATGCACAGATGTTTATTTACAGGTCGGAGGAAGGATACGGCATTGTCTGATACGTGGAAGGGCTAGTGTCTTTGTGTGTTCAGAGTAATTCCCAGCGTCCTCAGGTAGGTGGTTTATTTCTCCATGACATGGCATCCCTCAGCCCTTCCTAGCTGTCAAGACCAAACTTGCCATCTGCTCTGAGACACTCTGGTTCTGTGCCCAGGATTGTCTAGCAGAACTCACGTCCCTGGCCTTTTCTGGCTCTCCCTCTTCCAAGAACACGCCACTTACTTCCTCTTGGCTCTCACCTGGCTCTCTCCTGGATCATGGCCTCTGACTTTTACCTTAATGCAGGTCTCAAAAGTCTTCCTTTTTTTTTTTTCCTTTTAAATTTTGGGTAGCACAATTTGTACCAAGTCACTTTTTTTGGAGCAATTTTTAAAAAATGATGGTAAAATATACATAACATAGACGTTACCATTTTATCCATTTTTAAATATACAAATCAGTGACAGTAAGTATAATCACAATGTTGTATGACAGTCATGACCATGCGTCTCCAGAGTGTCACCCTGAACAGAAACTCTGTACCCATTAAACAGGGGCACCTTCTCTTCCCGTTCCCCAAGCACGGAGAGCCTTTTTTCCACTTTCTGTATTTGTGACTTAGCCTAGCCTTGGTACTCTTACACATGGAGTCATAAATATTTGTCCTTTAGCCCTGTAGCCTTCAGCAGGTCACTCCATCTGCCTGATCCTGGGTTCTGGCATGAAAGGCGGCATCGTGTCAAATGTTCAGGGCTGTGGAAAGTTATGGAGATTAGCCACAGTCCCGCTACCAAAGTGCTCGCTGAAGGGCAGGCATTGAAACAAAGGCATTGATTAGAACTATTACACAAAGCTACGATGCTAGAACCGGGAACTGTCCCACCATTTCTGAGATGTGAGCATATGGGGGAAAAGTGCATTTTAGAATGGTGAAATGCCTTCCGGTGAGCTCCGAAGGAAAAGGGCATAAAGGAAAACACAGAAGCTCAGAAATCGCCTGACCTTTCTGGAAAAGGAACAAAGGAACTGGAGCAGTTCTGCTTTTCCTGTCATTAAACAGGGACCCACAACTGGGTCAGGTCTGTTACCTACTCCTGCCCGAAGAATTCAAGGAGAAAAACTCCTTTGGGAATGCGAGCTCAACCTGGCACACTGAACAGAAGACAGGATGCTTTGTGGGGAAACTTGCCTTCCCACTGGCCTCACAGAATGGAAGCAGTATCCCTACCCGGCCATGGCGGCTGCGGTGAGTGGTCTGGCTGACGGGGGAGGGGCAGCCTCCCAGGCTAACTACATCCAGCCACCCTTCTCTTCTTATCCGGAGTAGCTTACACAATTGATCCTTTGGAAGGTGCCAACTGTAGGCAAGTGACTCACTTCTGAGCCTCCCAAACACAGCAACTTGCTGGGTCTTGATATCACTTTTAAGTCACTTTAAATACTGGCCTTTCCTGCAAACAGCTCATGTTCCCATAGCTGTTGGTGGCGCTGGTGGGGGAGTGGGGGTCAAGAGGGTCCGGGACTGTGAATCTCACCCCAGTGTGCACGTTGTCTCCCATGATTTTACAAACAAGATCGCCTGTCTTGCTGGAATTTGAAGAGGGTGACTCTGATAGTCCTGAGGTTGCTGGGACTTGCAGCCGAGTGGATTAACCAAGGTTCTGTTTCCCGTGGCAGAGAGTTAAACTTGAATAGCTGTGACCTGTTAGTGGTTCCACAGTCAGTGGTCTACTGCTGGTACTCTCTTTGCCTCTCAAACCCTTCCCATGAGTGAGCAAACATGTCCTGAGCATGGGTTCCAGGCTCGGTTCTGAGCACTTTTACATTTGCAAAGGAACTTTTAACAGTCTCCGTTCACAGGGATTGGTTATGTACTGGAGGAACCTGCCCTTTGTTGAGGTCTTGGTCCCTTGGTGGATGTAACTTCCTCCCCAGAACAGACCAAAGGTGTCCGATGGAAACTGAATTTCCTTCCACTGGATCTATAAATTCACTTCCCTCTGCACCCCATCATCCTTGCTTGCTTTGCTCAAGTCTGCTGATTCAAATGTTAACCTCATCCAGAAAGACCCTTCCAGTCACACACAGAAATAATGTGTAACCAAACATCTGGGCACCCCGTGGCCAGGGCAAGTTGACACATAGAATCAACCATGACCGTTATCAGCCATGCCTTTCTCTATGGCTGTGTTCAGAGTGCCCCTTTGCCTGCCTTCTTCAGGACTACACTCCACGACTAGAGTCTTTCTCTTTTATTATTCAGCCTCTTGTTATCTACCAACTCCTTTCCTCAGTTAAGTATCTCCTATATTAAGAAAAGAAATCCCCCTAGTCCACCCAAACCCTTGGACCACCTCCCCACGTGTATCTTCCACACTTACTGAAGGAGCCCTGTAAGTTCCTGGTCTTAGCTCCCACCTTGCTTTGCTGCCCCTCCACAGTCTGGTCTTACCACTGGCATCCCTTTGAATCTGGTCTGTCCATGGCCATGGTGGCCTCCATGCCAGTAAATTTAGCAAACACACTTTAGTCCTTATCTTCTTAGCCTATCTGAGCAGCTGATAATGCTCCTCACTCCTTTCTTATAGAAACACTTCCTTTAGTTACTCTGGTGCCTCTCCAAAGTCTAGATGTGTGTGTGTAGAGAGAGAGAGAGAGAGAGAGAGGGACGAGAGATAGGTATAAATATGAGTGTGTGTATATACATACATACATATATACAAACACACACATATATATACACACACATATACACACACACACACACAGTATCTGCATTAGACTGGGGGACCAGTCCCTGACTGGAGGACCCTGACAGCCTGATGGCCTCTGAGCAAGATGATTTGCAGCTTGGGGGCAGACCCTCGGGTAACTCGTCCACAGGTGTTAAGGTTAAACATCCTTTGGAGTGGCAGGGAGAGAGCCAAGCTGGTGGTAATCCTTAGGCGTGCAGTCATTGTCTGATACTCCCCTCACCTGCCATGTACCATCTCAATAAATAGCTACTGCGGAGGGTGCTTGGGGCTACCCTGCACTTATGGTTAGCCCTCCTCTTCCAAGTTTGTATTTCTATCTGTCTCACGCCTGTTTCCTTGGTGCGGCCATGGGGACAGGGCAACAGGGGCCATGACAACTGGGTTCTCCAGAAAAACAGAAACAATAGGGTAGAGATAAAGGTATACATATATGAGTGTGTGTGTATGTATGTATAATAATATAATATTAAAGAGATAAATAATATAACAATGCTAAAGAGATAAAGCTATAAATATGTTTCTGTTTTTCTTTACCTCCAGAAAAACAGAAACAATAGGGTAGAGAGAAAGGTATAAATAATATACATACATACACACTCATATATTTATACCTTTCTCTCTACCCTATTCGTTTCCAAAGGAGAGGGATCATGGGTGGCGCCTGTGGCTCAAGGAGTAGGGCGCTGGTCCCGTATACCAGAGGTGGTGGGTTCAAACCTAGCCCTGGCCAAAAACTACAAAAAGGCAAAAACAAACAAACAAATGAAAAAAAAAAAAAAAGGAGGGGATCAGAAGGTCGGTATCTGCGTTTGACTGGGTTCTCCAGAGAAACAGAAACAACAGGCTAGGGATATAGGTATGAATATATGAGTGTGTATATATATAGGTAAAAATTTTTTTCTGCCTCATTATTCCTCAAGGAGTGGTGGAGTGTGGGAAGGCCAGTGGAGAGGCGACTCACCAGCAGGCAGGTATGTTTGGGAGGAGCCCCATATGGCGGGGTCCATCCTCCCATCCTCTACCTGCAGACAAGGAATGCTGGGGTGAGAAGAGCATTATGGTGCCACATGGCAAGCTTAGCTGGGCACATTGTGTTCCAGGCTGTGCCCTGTCTGGGACAGCTGCCAGCTGTTCAGTGTTGCCTATGGCTTGGGTAACCTTTATTCTTAGGTGCAATATCAAAAACCCAATTTTTGCCAAACATTTAAGTCATGTCTGCAGTATAGCTTTTTCCCACCTTTAAGTCTGACATGTGAACTCTGTCTGGCTGTTACACTCATCTCTCAATCGATTCTAAATTTGGGATGGGGAAAGAGTTGTCTTAGTCTGTTCAGGCGGCTGTACAGAATACTCTGGTTTCTCACGTTTCTGGAGGCAGGAAAACCAGGCGGGAGATCATCCTGCTGGGAGCAGTGGTCTCTGGTGAGGGCTCCCTTCCTGGTTCACAGATGCCTTCTGCTCACTGCGCCCGCACAGCAGACGGGGCAGCAGAGGTCTGGGGGTCACAAAAATAAGGACATGAACCCTGCTCCCGAGGGCTTTCCCATCATCTCCCCAAAGTCTCACATCTTCACAGTATCGCCCTGGAGATTAGGGTTCAAGTTTTAATTTTACTTATTTTGGGGGGAGGGACACAAGGAAGGGGAGCTGTCCTGGCCTTTATGATTGGTTTAGAGTGGGTCAGACGGGATGGAGCAGCGGGAGCTATCTCTGCCCTGCTGTCCGTGGGTCTTGTCTGAGAATGAAGCCAGCACTGAGAGGCTGAGCTGAGACATGGAGGGAGGGAGGACTGGGAGCAGCTGGCGTAGAGATGACATTGCTCTAACCCCTTGGTGGGCCTGGAATATGCTGTATATCCCCTCCCCTCATTTTCTTAGCAATGGTGATCTAGTAAATCCCCTCTTGTGGTTGAGTCAGTTTGCACTGGGTTTCTGTTCTCATAAAGGCTCAATTGAGCATACGTGGGTGAGAATGCGGGCCCTGGAGACAGCCACCTGAGGTGCTCTGTCATTTACTAGTTTGTGACCTTGGGAGAGTCACTTAATCTCTCTGTACCTTAGTTGCCTCATCTACAATATAAAGATACTAACATGGTAGTGCAGTATGGGGTATTGTAAGGATTTTATGAATTAACACCTGTCATCTGCTTAGAACAGTACCTGGCACATAGAACATTCTTAATATATGTTGGCTATGTTTTATTATTATTTTCATATAGAGTCTCACTCTGTTGCCAGGCTAGAGTGCCATGATGTCAGTCTAGACCATAACAACTTCCAACTCCTGGCTTCAGGCTATCCTCCTGCCTCAGCCTCCTGAGTAACTGGGACTACAGGCACCCACCCCCATACCTAACTAATTTTTTCTAATTTTAGTAGAGTTGGGGTTGCGCTCTTGTTCAGGCTGGTCTCGAACTTCTGAGTGCAAGGGATCCTCCTGTTTCAGCCTCCTATAGTGCTAGGATTACAGGCATGAGCCACTGCACTTGGCCTTAATGTTGGCTATTATTAATATAACCCCATTTCTAGTTTCCTCTTGCCTCTCTGGGCTTTTTGTTTGTCAGAATCTTTTGAGACTCTTATCAATCAAACATTGGTGGATCCTCTGGTCTGTCTCCTAGGCCTTTTCCTTGTTACTGGCATAGCCTTCTATGGCTTTGGCTACTACTATATACTGACAAGTGCCAAATGTGTTATTGCTAGGCTTAACATCTATCTTGTGATTCAGACCCAAATATCCAATTGCTTATTTGCTATCTCTAATTAGATGCTATTATTTTTCTATTCCTGCATAACAAATTGCCATATGCTTAGTGTCTTTAACCAACACATGCTTACTATCTTACAATTTCCATGGGCTAGGAATTTGGACATGGCTTAACTAGGTCCTCTACCTCAAGTGGGCTATGTTCTCATCTAGAGGCTCTACAGGGGAAGAATCTGCTTCTAAGCTCACTCAGGTTGTTGGAGGAACAAATTTCCTTGCAGCTGTATGTAGCATGACCGAGGGTTTTTTGGCTGTTGGCTGGTGACTATCCTCAGGTAATGAAGGCTGCTCATGGTTACTCCTCATGAAGAACCATGGTTTCTTCACGCAATTCATCAATCCCACAATGGCTGTTCCCTTCATCAAATCCTTTGGAGACCCTCCAGTTCCAGCTGGATGAGAGCATCTCCTGGGATGTCTGGGGAGCAGCTGTGGGCCCCTCCACAGGGTGCACATAGAGGGCTGCTCCCAGTGAGTTTACACAACTATATGCATTGTTTTCTCATCTGGATGCTCAACTGAGGAAGAATCTGCTTCCAAGCTCATTCAAGTTGTTGGAGGAACCTGAGTTCCTGGTCCGAAGGGAATCACGGGGCATTCCCACACTCAAGGGCAAGGGACTACCCAAGGGTGCGAGCACTGGGAGCATAGGGGCTCCCAGGGTCTGAGTGCCACAGATTTCCATGAGCATCAGTATGCCCCAGGCAGGGTTTCTCTCCTTCTTACCACTCTGTTGTTTTAAGGCAAATAGCATCACTGTTCAAATCAAAGGCCAAGAGGGCATACTGAGAGCTTCTCCTAACCAGCCCCTCATATAATCAACCCTCAAATGCTATTTATTTGCCTCCTAAATGCTTCCTGATTCCTTCGTTCTCTCCACTGTGTTACAATAGCTGCCTGCTTGCCTTCATTCTTTTCTTTCTGCAGCAGCCAGAGACATATTCCACATGCAATTGTGATTATATTGTACCAATACAATGCACTACAAACTGTAATCACTTTTCATCAAGCTTAGGAAGTGACACAAATTCCTGAATGGGGTTATCAGACCCTTGTCATCTGGCTTTGCTCCCCTTCCAACCTCTCCCACTTCTGGCCTTCGTGCTTCCCATCTCTTTGCCTGGAACACTCTTTCCTTCCCTTTGGTTGTTAGTCCCACTCACGAGCCAGGCATCAGCTTCTGTGCCACTTCCTTTGGGAGGTCCTTCCCTACTGATTGCCTACTTGGCACCCCCCACCCTAAGCTTAGTACCCTGGACTTCCATATTCCAGACACTCAAGCACACAAAGTGGTCATTTCTTGTTCACTCATCCTTGTTCTCTAAACTATAAGCTCTGTGAGGCTGGGAGGGACATCCCATGGGCCATCCCCATGCTTTCAGTGCTATGAACCTGAAAATAATTGTCAAGTGAAGAAAATGATAGATGAAACTTTGGATCTCAGCCTACCCTTAAAAATATTCCAACCCTTCCCTTACAGCAATATTCGGTGTTCACTCCTCTTTTAAACCGATTGGCAGACCTCTTTAAATTGAAAGTAGTGTATTAATAGAGGCACCTTTGTTTTGGGTAATATTTCTTTCCTATTATGGGCAGTCCAGTCTCAAGACATTTCCTTGCTACTGGTATACTCCAGTGACGTTAGCAGTGGGACATCACCTAATTCCTCATTATGCAGTATCCATCTTTTTGCTGCATAACTGGAATTTTGTAAAAATAGCTGACCAACTGCAGTACGTATAGTTGTATAAAGTCACTGGGAGCAGCCCTCTCTGTCCACCGTGTGGAGGGGCCCACAGCTGCTCCCCAGACATTCCAAGAGATGCTCTCATCCACAGAGAACAGAAAGAGCATTTGTTTCCTGAGCCCCCTTTGGAGGAACAGCTGAGGCTCAGCCTGATCCAGCCAGGTCGGCCTGTCCCTGGCCTTCAGGGTCTAGTTTTATACAACACACAGTTGAGCTTCACCGACAGGTGTGAAGTATGTCCTTTCTAGCCCATCTCAGTTCGCTTCTGCCTGCAGGGGTGAGTCAAACTCACTTGGGACCCCAATTAGCATGTCATGTTGATGTGTATGTGTGTGTGTGTGTGTGTGTGTGTGTGAGAGAGAGAGAGAGAGAGAGAGAGAGAGAGAGAGAAGGAGAGACAGAGCTTGGATGCAGAAATAAAGGGAAAGAGAGACAGAGACTCAGTGAGAAATGGAGAAGTAGAGAAACAGAAGGGAACAAAGAGAAAGGCAGAAATCTGGGGAGCAGAGAGATGGACAGATAAGACGGTTTGGGAGCTCATGCAGATGGGCACCCTTTGTGGCCTTTTAGTTGGATTAAGTGCACACAAAATGGAAAATGGGACAGTGTCGAGTGTCAATCCCATCTGGAGGGC
Source organism: Arctocebus calabarensis (assembly GCA_963573935.1). NCBI lineage: Eukaryota > Metazoa > Chordata > Mammalia > Primates > Lorisidae > Arctocebus > Arctocebus calabarensis. The sequence goes on from CAUYON010034186.1 coordinate 47,232, forward strand.
CATGTGTGAAATCAGGACAAAGCGAGCATCTACGGATGTGGTCATTAGTGTATTCCTAATGGGCCAGGAGTGGATTCTGGGAGGGAGCTGGGCTGGAGTAGGCTGAAACTGAGAAGCCTGTGTGTCCATAGGATGCGTCACTGTGGCCCTGGTCAACTCTCTCGACATGAGGATGGGTAGATGGCAGAGTGACCCCCCCCATGATATTGGGGCCAAGATGGCCTTGGATGTGAGGTCCAGTTCTACATGGAATGAAATCATTCTCTGGAATATTTAGGGGGGGGGTTCCTAGCATACAGTTGCATGGACGCCCAAGAAAAACCCAAGAAAATGTTTTTTGGACCATTGGCTTTAGAACTCCAAATGGGGCAAGGTGCTAAGTGTGTATAAACTGTGCAGCACTCCTTATGCTCCCCATGGTCCTCACAACCCCCTTCCATGGTAGAGACTGTTATTTCCTTCATCACCAACGAAGTTAGGAGGTATAGAGAAATTAACCAGCTTGCACAGTGCTGCCCTACTAGAAGGTGGCTGGGCTTTGAAGCCAGGAATTGGGTTAAAGAATCAGTGCTCTTTACTACGCCATCCCACCAACTGGAGTCAGCTCTCAGACTACATTCAGTTATTTGTTCATGGCCCTTTCAAGAGAGTACAGAAGAGGCTGTGGAGTAGAATGCAAAGAACTGTCTTCCTGCCTTGGCTCTGCCATCTCTAACACTGAGATTTTGAGACCAGCTGTGTAAGCTTCAGCTGAGGGCTATGACTACATGCACAGACTCTGGAGCCACACCCAGTTGGCTCACCTGACCTTGCTTCTTACCAGCCAGGTGCCCTTGGTGCTCTACTTGGCCCATCCAGGCTACAGATCTTTCCTCTGTAAAACAAGGACAAATACAGGGCTGTCTTCATGGGTTTGTTAGGGTTAAATAAGGTTATATATTTAGTGTGCCTGGCATGAAGTAAGCCCTCCATAAATGTTACCTGTTATTATCTATCAAATGGCAGCCCTTCCTATTTTATATACTTACTGCTGGAATGACATAAGATGGCAAGTGTGAAGTTCTTTTTAAAATTTTCTGCACTGCTGGAAGGTTATGAAAAGCTGGCAGAGTGTAAGGTGCATCTGTAAGGTGTGTGAATTCATAACTTTAGCAGACAGAGAGTCAAGGAGGCTAGGATGGGCTGGGCATGGGAGGGCCTGGGAGACGGAGCAGACAGTGATACTAGATGGACTAGGTAGGGTACCACTAAAGACCCCCACACCATGCTCTGAGGTTCAGTATAGGATGGGATCAGAAATGGCTTTTGAAAAGGACGAGGACACGCATCCATTCAGTGCTATCCTGAGTATCTACCCTTGCTAGGCATCGTGCTGGGAGCTGGGGGTATAGCCATGAAGAAGATACTTATGATGCTCAGGAAATGGTCTTTGGGATGAGACTACAACTGGGATGTGGGGAGCTTGGAAGGTCTTTTAAAGAGGAGAAGAGCAGAGTCATAAAGATGAAAAAAGACAGGTAAGCTTTGCAAAGCATCCCAGAGTCTACTGTGATGGTTGGAAGTTTGCCAAGTAATAGAAGGTGAATCCAGAAAGGGTGTTTGAGGCTGGATCTGGGCAGTCTGGGATGTTGGCTTGAAAGGTAGTAGGGAGCCACTGAGGGGAAATAATATACTTGTAGCCACATGAAGGGCACTCTCCATTCCAAATTTATAATAGTGCAACTTATTTTATGTAGTATAGAGATCGTGTCTTAAACATGGACAATAGTCTATCCCATAAAAAATCTACTGAAAACATTTTCAGGGCATGAAAAATGTACATCTCGTCTCTTGAGAGTGATATTAAGTATTAAGTCAATTGCAATAAACCAGCAATTTGCACTTTTCACAGATTTAGTACATATACATGTGCACTCATACACACACGCACTAGTAGATTGAACTTAAAAGTCAGTTCTACATTTGGGGGTATTTACATGTGTCATTTTCTCTTTCAGTTCAAAATTTAATGTGTCGATATATAAAATTTAAGAATAAATGTATATGGCAGGGTAATTGTTCATGAATTAAACTATATGCCAACAGAACATTGGCAGACTTTAATTCCTGACATTTGAGGCTCTTGCTTTTGCAATGTTGCTGTGCAGTAAAAAGGCAGATTGAAATTCATTGCAAATCAAAGTGATGCTTTCAACCTCTGAAACAACGCTAGCTTGTCTTTTTCTACTTTTCATCTATTTACATAGATCCATCAACCAAATTCTGAACTCTTTTAAGAGTAATGTTGAGTACAAAGTCATGAACACCCTCCTGCCGCCAAATTGCTTTGCCCCTATCTCCTCCAGTTCATACCCTGTGCCCTCCCCCTCCCCCTCTCAAGAATATGTTTCTCTCTAAAGATCTGGAAGAAGCTTAAGCAGGTAGAATCAAAGCCTTAAAAACAAACGAACAGCTGCTAAACAGAACAGAACTTCCAAGTAGAGACTGACCTCTTTCCGCCACTGTCCCTTTCTCATGAGTTTCCATGTATAATAGCAATTCTGCTGGCAGGTGGAGAAATGTGTTGTCAGGTGTTTGTGCTGTGCCTGAATTGTCTCCTGGTTAGATCTGAACTTGACTGTGTAGTCCCTTGAGATGGAGGATCTGCTTTTGGCATCAGTGGGGCCAAATGGCCTCAGCTAGAGAGAGCGCCAGGTGGGGCTGGAATCACCTGTCATTTGTGGATATGCACAGTGGCCCAGTGGTTCATTCAACTCTAACTGGCTACAGCTCTGTTCTGGTGCATTATCAGACACCATTCCTATTTGCAAGAAATATGGGCTCTGGGGGCAGCGCCTGTGGCTCAAGGAGTAGGGCGCTGACCCCATTTACGGGAAGTGGCAGGTTCAAACCTGGCCCTAGCCAAAAACTGCAAAAAAAAGAAAAAAAGGGCTCTGCTGACCTTTGCGTTACTAACCTCAGCTGTCAAGGACTTGAAATAAAAACTCTGTGCAGGCGGGGTCTTGGTTTGGTATACGTTTTGTTGTCTGTTATTTGTATTGCAAATTAATGGCGCAGACCAAGCCCACAGTTAAATAGCACATCTACCTGGGGTTTGGGTTAGTAATTCACAATATGTTTTTATTCATTGTTGCTTTAATTAGGGCTCAGGATTCTTTTCGAATCTTTCCCAAGTAACAGGTGGTTTTCTGACTATGCTAAATGTTAAATACTGTAGAGGGGAGGTAGTTAGGCATTGTTTTTCTAGCTGTGGTTACACCTAGGCCCCAGGCAGTTTCTGAATTAAGCAGCCTGCAAAGGATTGGATTCCTGGGGGACTTCACTTAACTCCTAGTTCTCCCACTGGTTTCAGTGCCCTGCCACTGGGTGCGGGCTCTCATTATACCCAGCTGTGCAGCAGATGTGTTTTTTTTGTATCCGTGAAGGTAGCAGGAGGGTTGGGGTAGGTCAAAAAGTTAATGTGTCAGTGTTTTGAAGGGTGATGGAGTAGAAACTTGGAAATGTTAATAAAGATGATTTGAATTTAGATTTTTTAAGAATAAAAGCATTCTTTTATATATCTGCAATAGATAACAATTAAATAAGTCACACATGAGTCATCAAAATTAGAGCGAGGGCAAAGACCTATTAGATCATCTAGCCGACTCCTCAGCGAACGCAGAATTATTCCCCACAGCATTTTCAGGGGTGCTTTGTACGGTTTATTTTGAAAGACTTGAGCAATTGGGGCCTTCAATTATTTCCTTCGGGAGATACTTTCCCTTATTTAAGGCCACAATGTTTTTCTCCTTAGCCTAACATTCGAGCTAAAAAATAATGTCTGTATGGTACATTTAAAGCCATTTGCACAACGGGTCTGACCAGAGGTAGAAATTGTACCTGCTGGTCTCCCAGCAAAGTGCACACACACTTGCTATTCTCCCCTGCACTCTCCTTGCTGTTTTTCCACTTAAATTTGCATTTTCCTTGGAAGTGGTGGTACCAAAGTATCCGTGGGAAGCCCATTGGAAGCCTCCCTATTTCTGATATCACTATCACACACCAGTCGGGGTAACATTTCACCTCTCACTTTGAAAAGAGGAGGAAAAGACGATTTTAAATAAATTCTGTTCAGACTGTCCATGTTGTCAGGGTAAAGAATACTCAGTCATCCAGGAAATAGCAACTGCTTAGAATTCCTCTCTCTTTGGGACAGACTGGCATTGTGTTTCCTCGGTTGTTTGTATTGGACAGGCTAGTGATTGTACGCACACATGACCGGGGGCTGCGGACAGACACTCAGCCCTCAGATTCTCAGTAATGGGGAGCCTGGGGCTGCAAAGCCAGGGCTAGCAGGGGCGGCACACACAGGGCTTCCTGTGGAGTTGTCACTGCTTGTGTCAAAGTGCCCTTGCAGGGCGGATTTTGGTTCTAAGAGGTCAGATTTTGGAAGGTTACAGACTCTGAAAGAGACAAATTGCATACATTTCCAGAACTCAAGAATGCTCAAACTAATGCTCCCCTCCCCTCGCCTTCCTTAGAGGTCAGTCAATGTGCCAGGCAATGAGTTCAGAATGGAGAACAAAGAACTAAGCCTCCTGCCTTGGAGGATCTCAGGCGGGAGCGGGGATGATTTTGCAGAGCTTGAGTAAGGGCTATGCCATAGATAAGCAGGGCCAGGACACAGTGCAGGGGAACGGCACTCAAGCAAGCCTGGTGTTGGAAGCTTCCCAGGGAAGCGGAACTTAAGGGTGGGTGCCAGGAAAGGAAGTGCAAACGAGATGGGGATTAACAGAGGCGCAGCAGAGAGGCCTGGGAAGCAGTTCCCATGTGGTGGGACAGGGTGCAGGTGCGGGAAGCCCTGCCTGCCTTCCAACCGCGGCAGTCTGTGGAAAGGGCTTGCTGTCCTCGTTTTTCAGGTGGGGACATCATGGTTCAGAGAAGTGAGGTGGCTTCTCCAAGGTCCCACAGCCCAGTGGGAGAACTAGGATTTTAAACTGAGTCTGTCTTAACTCTGTGACAGTGTGTCTCTGGAGAGAAAAGCACGCTGGAGTATAAATTCAGGGTAGGCATAGAGAAGGGGGCCACGGGAGCTACAGAGCCCTGGGGAGCTCTCCAAGGGACCAGAGCCTTCTGTTACCCGCCTCGGACAGGACAGAAGCAGGGACCCCTGTGCCTTAGTTCATGGGAGAGAAGAATTTGGTTCCTACGGAGTTCATCAGCTGTTCAGAATGACTCAAGTTGTGGCAAAACCAGTATTGTCTCCGGACTGACCACGCTGACAGGGGCTGAGTCAGCTGGGATGCTGGAGCCACACTGAGTCTGAGGCCACAGTGGAGGCAAGTATGGAGGTTTGTGGTCACGGCCTTCTAACAGCCCTGGGAACATGCCTCAGAATTGGGGGAGGGCGAGGAAGACAAAGGGGCAGCAGTCACAGAAGGCACATGTATCTTGAATGTGTGTATCAAACGTGGGCATTACTGCCATTGGAATGAGGGCCCGATTATTCCTCCGCCTTACTCTGTTATTTCTGCCACAACTACTCAACTCTGTTGTTACAGCACAGAAGCAGCCTAGTCTATCTGAAATGAATGAGCATGGCTGTGTCCCAATAAAATTTTGTAGTACTGTCCTGGTCCTTTTCAGTTGTATGAAAAAATACCATCCACTGGGTGGTTTAGAAGCAATTTATTGTTCACAGTCCTGGAGACTGGGAAGTCTGACATCAAGGCACCAGCAGATTCAGCGTCTGGTGAGACTTTGTTTCCTGATTCATAGATGGTTGGGTCCTGCTCGCTGTGTCCTCATGTGGTAGAAGGGGCAAGGTGGTTCTCTGGGACCTCTTTTGTAAGAGTACTGGTCCCATTCATAAGGGCTCAGTCCTCATGGTGTAATCACCTCCCAAAGGCTCCATCTCCTAATACCAGCACATTGGTGATTAGGTTTTCAGCTTGTACGTTTTGTGGGGTATATAGTGGGGGACTGACACAAGCATTCAGACCACAGCAAGTACCAAAATTTGAATTTCATGCAGTTTTCACTTCAAAATATTATTCTTGTGATTTTTTTTCAACCATTTAAAAAAAATGTAAAAAAACGATCTTAGCTCACAGCTATACAAAAACAGGTGGTAGGCTGGATTTGGCCACAGAGTGTAGTTTGGTAACACTTGACTTTGGCAATAGCGAGATTTCCTCTAGTTAGACAACTTTTTAGATCAATTTGTTCCATTACAATTATGCTGATTTTGTAATGTAATTGTTAGGGACAAACTCATCTCCAACTTTGCATGGCACACTTTACTTTGCTCCCCTTTTTTCCCATGCCTCCTGCTCATCACGTAATGACCATACTCGTCTCTAGACTTGATATACCTTATTTGTGAGGGTTAAATGATGTCATGTGGGAAAAGAGTGGGGCCCAGGGCCCAATCATATGACTGTTCATTTCCCTTTTCGCCTAAGTTTGTACTTGAATTCTGCCATCAACAATACTGAGGCCTGACCTTGATGGAAATGGGGGTGCTGCTTAACTTTTTTCTGAGACATAGTCCAACCATAATCCATCCTGAAGAGTAACCAGGTTGTGCCATAATCCAACCTGGTAAGTAATTCCTTTTGCTTATGATGAGTGATGTGGGGAAAAAATATGAAAAGTGCTCTATAGAAATATCAATGATACTAGTAGCTCCCCCAGAAAAAGTTTAGGCTGTGCCCACCATGGCCAGGGGACACATCTTGAGATGCCAACTTTCCTACCAATACCCACATATAGCACCTGTTAGCTCTCTTCTTGCTGTGCATATATGCCAATCATTTATCTGGCTCTTAATCCTGGCTCTCAGGAAATAAATTCCACTACATATTTAAGAGAAATGTATATCTTACTATTGATATTGTGGGAAGTCAGGAGGAAGAATCCCCAAATGCATTACACATTTCAAAATTCTATTTTCTAAGCAATTCAGCTCAGCATTTTGTATTCTGTTAGAGAATTCTGTTGTTTCTTCTTCCATATGTTTGTCCTGTAGATGTTCCTTTCATAAGGGTCTGTGAGTGGTAAACTGTTTCAGTTATGGTTTTGCTAAAATGCTTTAATTTGCTATCATTTTAAAAAGATAATATGTCTAAGGATACAATTCAGATATATTGTTTTATAGTTTCACATAATGTATATGGAGTATGTGATTGTTTTTAAATAATTTACCCTGCCTAGGATGCATTACTTCCTATATCTGAAGAACCATGTCCTTCATTAGTTCTAGAATTTTCTTAGCTAGTGTCTCTTCAAAAAGAGTCCCTCCCCTATTTTTTTCTATTCTCTCTTGTGGAACTCTATTTTGTTGTGTGTTAAAACTTCTCAACCTTGGCTGGGAATGATAACTCATGCCTATATTTCTATCACTCTAGGAGGCAGAGGTAGGAGGATTCCTTTAGCCTCAGGAGTTCAAGACCTGCCTGATCAAGAGTGAGACCCCATCTCTACTGAAAAATAAAAAAAACTAGCCTGGCACAGCAGCAGGCACATATAGTCCCAGCTACTCTGAGGCTGAGGTGGGAGAATTGCTTGAGCCCAGGAGTTTGGATTTGCTGTGAGCTAGGCTGAGGTTATGGCACTCCAGCCTAGGTGACAGAATGAGACTCTGTCTCAAAATTCTTTCTACCCTTGCTCTTACTGTTTTCAATTTTCTTGTCATTTTGTACTGCATTCTGAGTATTCTCTTAAGATTTATCTTTAAAAAAACTTAAGATTTATCTTAAGATTATCTTCATTAATCCTTTCTTTGTTCATATTTATTTTGGTGTTTCACCTGTCCATTAGTTTGTCTATCTACCCAGCTATATATCTTTCTATCCACACATGTAAATACATATATGTAGTTTATTATATACATAATTTTCATTAGATGTAGTTTAATTTTAATAAATTCTATTTGGTTCTTTGTTAAATTTGTTTATTATTTATTTATTTATGTATTTTTGAGACAGAGTCTCAAGCTGTCACCCCGTGTAGAGTGTCCTGGTGTCATAGCTCACAGAAATCTCTAATTCTTGGGCTTGAACGATCCTCTTGCCTCAGTTTTTCTATTTTTAGTAGAGACAGAGTCTCGCTTTTTTGCTCAGGCTGGTCTCAAACTCGTGAACTCAAGTTGCCCATCTGTTTCAGCCTCCCAGATTGCTAGGATTATGGGCATGAGCCCACCACACCCAGCCCCTGTTTATTTATTTATTGATATTTTAGAGGAATTTATTTATATTAAAAAAAAATCTTATCAGCAAGTGATTGGAAGCTCACTGGCAGATACCAATTGCAAAACAATTAGCTTAGTCTTCTTTCTTTTTTTTTTTTTTTTGCAGTTTTTGGCCCGAGGCTGGGTTTGAACCGGCCACCTCTGGCATATGGGGCTGGTGCCCTACTCACTGAGCCACAGGCACCACTCCAGCTTAGTCTTATTTCTATCATATTTCACATGTGTACTGTGCTCTAAGAATATAAAAATAAAACATTTCTCTCCTGGCCACTTATAAATATTCTTAAAAAAATAAATTTTATGTAATTGCTCTTAAATTTTCAGCATGAACACATATTCCCTAAAAATAACAATAAGAATTCTTACTTTTCTATTTTTTTCTTGGTGCCTACTTTAGCGAATGAAATTTACAATTAACTAAATTTTTTAACACAACTGGCAAGCCTTCTTTTTGTGTTTGTGTACGTGTTTGTTCAGACTTTTATACTCTATACTTCGTAGATTTAACATATAACCTTGTAAAGTGCACTGTAGGTGTGATCTCACCAATTACCCTCTCTCCACCCATTCTCCCCTTCCCCTCCTCTGCCTCTCCTTTTTACCCTTCTTCTTGGACCATAGTTGGGTTATAGCCTGCTTATGAAAGCTATAAATTGGTTTCATAGTAGGGCTGAGTACATTGGATACTTTTTCTTCCATTCTTGAGATACTTTGCTAAGAAGAATATGTTCCAGCTCCATCCATGTAAACATGAAAGAGATAAAGTCTCCATCATTTTTTAAGGCTGAATAATATTCCATGGTATACATATACCATTTATTAATCCATTCATGGGTTGATGGGCACTTGGGCTTCTTCCATGACTTAGCAATTATGAATTGGGCTGCAATAAAAATTCTGGTACAAATATTTTTGTTATAAAGTGATTTTTGGTCTTCTAGATATGTACTTAGTAGGGGAATTGAAGGATTGAATGGTAGGTTTGTTTTTATTTTTATTAAATCATAGCTGTGTACATTAGTGCAATAATCATGGGGTACAGTGTGTGGGCTTCATATACAATCTGAAATATTTTTATCTAACTGTTCAACTTAATCTTCGTGGGATTTTCTCATTTATTGTGTGAAAACATTTGTGTTCTGCATTTAGTAGGTTTGATCTGTCCCTTCTAAGATGCACCATAAGTGTGATCCCACCATTTACCCGCTCTCCACCCACCCTCCCCCTCCCTCCCCCTTCCCTCTTTTACCCCTTTCCCCATCTTCTTGTGCTATAGTTGGGTTATAGCCTTCATATGAAAGCTATAAATTAGCTTCATAGCAGGGCTGAGTACATTGGATACTTTTTCTTCCATTCTTGAGATACTTTGCTAAGGAGAATGATCCCTATGTGATCTCCAAAC
>CAUYON010034188.1:0-23065 GCA_963573935.1 Arctocebus calabarensis
AAGAATGAGGGAGGGGTGGGGAAAGGAAGAGCAGAGAGAGGGAAGGAGTGAGGGGGGTGGGGTCTTGGGGTCTTGGTGTGTGCCACACCTTTTGGGGGCAAAACACGATTGTAAGAGGGACTTTACCCAACAAATGCAACCAATATAACATGGTTTCTTGTACCCTCAATGAATCCCCAACAATAAAAAAAAAAGAAAAGAAAAGAAAAACCTAGTCTCAGAAGGGACATACTGTCATTTATGGGGAATTCTCTTGATCACACAGACCAACCCTCGCACGATGTAGAAGGGACTAAACAAGGGCACGATTAACCACAGTCAGAGGCCATCAGAGCCCTTCTTAGAGACTGGACCACACTACCTACCTAGGATTGTTGAGAACTAAATGGAATAATACCCTTAAAATATTTCTCACATTACCTGGTATATTATAAATGGTTAAAAAATTGTTAGCCAATATAACTCTCAAAAACAAAATAACAGTCTGAGGTTTTTCATAGATAATTTAAATATTTTACCCATCATTTTTGTTGGAAAACACCACCCAACGTAAGCACTTTTTAAAGTTTGTTATAAAGCTTACACTGGCCAACACAGAAGCCACTAGCCACATATGACTGTCAGATACTTGAAATGTGTCTATTCTGTTATCTAATGTAGAAGAATAGAGAGGTCAGAGATGAAATCATACAGGGACAGTCAATTGATTTTCAACAAAGCTGCCATGAATCCACAATGGGAAAAGAACTGACTCTTCTCTAAATGGTATTGGAAAAACTGGAAGTCTACATGCAGAAGAACGAAGTTGGGCTCTTATTTCATACCATATACAAAAATCAACTCAAAATTGATTAAAGACTTAAATATAAGACAAGAAATTATAAAACTACTAGAAGAAAACACAAGGGAAAAACTACATGACATTGGTCTAGGCAATAATTTTTTTGCATATAACCCTAGAACATTGGTTCTCAACCTTCCTAATGCTACAACCCTTTAATACAGTTCCTCATGTTGTGGTGACCACCAACCATAAAATTATTTTTGTTGCTACTTCATAACTGTAATTTTGCTTCTGTTATGGATCATAAAGTAAATGTCTGATATGCAGGAGACCTCCAAAGGTGTCACGACCCACAGGTTGAGAACGCTGCCCTAATGGCTTAGGCAACAAACGAAAAAATGGATAAATGGATTACATCAAACTAAAAAGCTTTTGCCCAGCAAAGGAAATCACTAACAGCATGAAGAGACACCTTATGGTTGGGAGATAATATTTGCAAGCCATGCATCCAAAAAAAGGTATCCCAAAAATGTAAAGAACTCAAATCATTCAATAGGAAGAAGACAAATAAACCCAATAAAAATTGGGCAAGGAACCTGAATAAATATTTCGCAATAGAAGGCATACAAAGGGCCAACAGATATATGAAAAACCTCTCAACATCTCTAATCATTAGGAAAACGCAAATTAAACCGCCATGAAATATCCTCTCACACCTGTCAGAATGACAATTATAAAAAAGACAAAAGGTAAGGATCGGTGAGTATATGGAGAAAAAGGAACTCTGTACACTATTGATGGGAACGGAGATTAGTACAACAGTTATGGAAAACTGTATGAAGGTTCCTCAAAACACCAAAAATAGAATTACCATATGATCCAACAATCCCACTTCTGGGTAATTACCTAAAAGATCTGAGATCAGTTTGTCAAAGAAATGTCTGTGCTCTCATATTTATTGATTCTATAATAGCTAAGTTATAGAATCCAACTAAGTGTCCATCAACAGATGAATTGATAAGGAATATGGTATTTATGTACATATATATAGAATACATTTCAGCCTTAAAAAAGAAGGAAATGCTATCATTTGCAACAACATAGATGGAATTGGAAACATTATACTAAGTGAAATAAGCCAGGCACAGAACTCTAGATACCTCATGTTCTCACTTACATGCAGCATCTAAAACAGTTGAACTCTTAGAAGCACAGAGTAGAATGCTGGTTACAGAGGATGGGATGGGGGACCTCCAGAAAATGTGGAGATGATGGTGGGAGGGCAGAAAATCACAGACAGGAAGGATAAGGTTTTTAAAATTTATTTTACAGTATGGTGAACATAGTTATTAAAATACATTTCAAAGTTGCTAAGTGAGTAAATTTCAAATTTTCTCACCACAAATAAATGATATGCATTTGAGGTGATGGATAGGTTAGTTTGGTTTAGTTATTCCGCATTATATTTACACATCATAATACCACTTTTATCCCCATAAACATATGAAATCATAAATTATCAATTTATAATAAAATAAAATTTTCAAAAAGGAATGTACCTAGTGCAAATTGAAATGTGTTCCAGATGTGAAATTTACACTAGATTTCAAAGGCTTAATGCCAAAAAGTATATAAAATAGGAAACTAATAATTTTTATATTGATTATGTGTTGAAATGATAACCTTTTGGATATATTGAGCTAATGAAAAATATTATTAAAATTAATTTCACCAGCCAGGCACAGTGGTTCATGCCTGTAATCCTAGCACCTCTGGAAGAGTGGATTGGAAGAGGCCAAGGCAAGTGGATTGCTCGAGCTCAGGAGTTTAAGACCAGCCTAAGGAAGAGAAAGACCTCATCTCTACTAAAAACAGAAAAGCTAGCCAGGCATGGTAGTGCACATGTACAGCCCCAGCTACTGGGGAGGCTGAGGCAAGAGGATTTCTTGAGCCCAAGAGTTTGAGATTATTGTGACCTATCATGACACCCGGGCACTCTACCCTGGGTGACAAGAGTGAGACTCTGTCTCAAAAAAACATTAATTTCACCTATTTCTTTTGGTTTTTATAATGTTGCTTCTATGAAATTTAAAATGATGTGTCTTACACTATGTATCTATGGATAGTACTGAACATATTGGCAGAAGACATGATTATCTTATTTCACACTTAAACCCCCTGTAATGCCATTGGGTCATACACGATTTCCTAAAATAATTCACTTGAGTCTTTTGTGCATTTGTTTTAGAAAAGATGTCCATTTGTTCCTTTGAGTTTTGGCAGGAAGTCTCACTCTGTGTCATGGTTCTGTTTTTGTTTTTGTTTTTATTTGTTATTAGACTATTATTCTGGTTTCTGAAAGAATCACCACTTTCTTTGAGAATCTACATTCTGCTGGAAAACCTCAGCACCCTCTGTTCCAATGTAGTAAGTTCTATAGAAGAAGAATGCTCCTCATTAATTAATTAAAACGAAATATTTAATCTTTAGATCTCTAAAACCTTTGCAGAACCACACTCTCAAAATCTTTGAAAACTCCTGAAAATATGACAAAGGTAGGGGCCAAAATGAGTTTTGAGTTCTGAACCTTAACAAGACAAATATATTGGAACTTATCTTTTGAGTTTTTTTGGTATAAAAATTATTGAACTTTAGATATTTAAGTATTAGAATGTTTCTATATATAAATATTACTTCTTTTACATTCCTACCTTGTGAGGTTGTTAGAAGGTTGTCACTTACTTTCAGCAAAGATAAATTTTCTTAACTGCCATTCTTGGTTGCCCAGAGGATATTGGCTTACAATGGAAGGATTATACCTAAGCAACCTTATTTTCTCCTTTGAAATAACACATAGGGTTGAAATTGATATCACTTACGAGTATATATTTCTGAATAGTAACTAGCCTGGAAATTTTTCATTTGAGCAAAGATTTTTGATAGAACATAGAGCTGTTTTACAACTATAGCTTTATTTTGTGTAACTCAAAATAAAGAGAGCCTTCTATATAAAGATTATCATTTATATTGAGAGTCTTCTATGTACAGATTATCATTCATGTTATTACCACTTATGAGACAGTTGGCTATTATTATACCCGTTTTACAGATGAGATACTTGAGCTCAATATGGCAGATTAACTGGTCAGGGTCACACATTTCTTTTTTTTTTTTTTTTTTTTTTTTTTGAGTAGAGACAGAGTCTCACTTTATCGCCCTTGGTAAAGTGCCGTGGCGTCACACAGCTCAAAGCAACCTCCAACTCCTGGGCTTAGGCTATTCTCTTGCCTCAGCCTCTCGAGTAGCTGGTACTACAGGCGCCCGCCACAACACCCAGCTATTTTTCTGTTTTTGCAGTTTGGCCAAGGCCGGGTTTTAACCCTCCACCTTCAGTATATGGGGCCGACGCCCTACTCGCTGAGCGACAGGAACTGCCCCAGCGTCACATATTTCTAAGGGGTAGTGCTTGAGTGACAGGGCCAAAGGCCCTATTACCACATTGCCTCCACTTTGGAAATACAGTCACGCACTGTACAAAGTTTCAGCCAATAGCTGACCGCAGGAAGTGATCCTTTAAGATTATAAGGAAGCTGAAAAATTCCTATCACCTAGTGACATAGTAGCCGTTGATGGTGATGCTGGTGTGAGCAAATCTACTATGCTGCCAGTTGTAGGGATGTGTAGCACATACAAAATAGGTAGACTCCATAATACTTGATAATGATAATAAACAACTGTAGGACTAGTTTGTGTGTTTCCTATGCCATACTTCTTATGGTTATTTTAGAGCGTGTCCCTCTACTCATATGTATATGTAGCAAAAAAATGTTAACTGTAAAACAGCCACAGGCTGGTCCTCCAGGTGGCATTCCAGAAGGAGGCATCACTGTCATGGTAGATGACAGCTCCAAGCCTGTTTCTGCCTCTGAAGATCTTGCAGTGGAACAAGACGTGGAGGTGGAAGACAGTGCTGCTGCAGATCAGACCCTGTGTAGGCCTAGGATGACATGTGTTTGTGTCTCAGTTTTTAACAAAAACATTTAAAAAGTGAAAAAAAATCAATAAAAAACTTAAAAATAGAAAAATCTTCTAGAATAAGGTGCAAAAATGCATTTGTACAACTGTACAATGTGTTTGTGGTTTAAACTAACTGTCATTACAAAAGACCCCAAAAGGTTTTTTATTTAATTTTAAAGTTTATAAAGTAAAAATGTTAAAATAAGCTAAGTTTAATTTATTATTATAGAAAAATATTTTTATAAATGTTGGATAGACTAAGTTACAGTGTTTATAGGGTCTATAGCCGTGCACAGCAATGTCCCAGTTCTCCACACTCACTCACTCATCACTCACTTACTCATCTACAGCTGTTTTCAGTCCTGCAAGCTCCATTCATAGCAAGGACCCAAAGCAGATACGCCACTTTTTATCTCTTATACTGTATTTTCTTTTCTTTTTTTTTTTTTTGGAGGGGGGGGACAGAGTCTCACTTTATTACCCTACGTAGAATGCTGCAGCATCACAGCTCACAGCAACCTCAAACTCTTGGGCTTAAGCAATTATCCTGTCTCAGTCTCCCAAGTACCTGGGACTATGGGCACCTGCCACAATTCCTGGCTAATTTTTTTTTTTTTTTTTTTTTTTTTTTAATATTTTTAATTGTTGTTTAGCAGGCTTTGGCCAAATTAAAATCGGCCAGGTCTAGTATATGTTGCTGGTGCCCTAAACATTGAACCCAGGTGCTAAGCCCACTCTATCTTTTCCATGTTTACAAATGTTCAGATACAAACATATTTGCCTTCGTGTTCCAATTGCCTTCAGTATTCAGTATAGTAACGTGCTGTCCCGGTTTGTGCCTAAGAGTAATAGCTCTACTGTACTGCCCAGGTGCACAGTAGGTCACAGCGTCCAGCTCCGTCTTAAGTACTCTCTATCTTGCTCCTGCAGTGATGAAATCACCTAACAACACATTTCTCAGAACATGTACCTGTTATTATGAAATGCATGATAAGATAAAAAAGCAGATGTCAGCTCAGGGCAAGGAAACTCTTTAAAATTTGGAGTTATGTAAAAAAGGACAGAGCCACATCGGTAAGCACTGAGTCCCCTCATGAAGAAAATTACACAGGGCCAAGGATGCCCTCGGAAGAGGCCTCTAAGGTTTGTTGCAAAGACTCCTTCTAACTCTGCAATTAAGTGATGATCTCACTGCCTCCTTTTTCTCATTATTAAAAAAAAAAAAAAGGAAAATGCTCATAATAATGGAGAAGCCATTGCTAAATTGAAAAATGGCATATTGTTAAAAATGGGCAGATGTGTCCATCTTTTTTCCAAGCAAACTAAATGAATTGTTCCCTATAAGCCTCAACTAAAAAAAAAAAAAAAATGAAAATTAGTTACTTTTTAGCCCTCATTATATTTTCAACTTCAAGCACTTTGTTCAGCAATTGTAGGGCAAAGTTAAGAAACAGTAAGAAGCTGGCAATCCATAAGGTTAGATTCTGACGGTGAAGAAAACCTGTTCAGCCCCTGATCATTATTTATCTCAGGATTTAAACAGTAACCGTAATTGTATTTTTTGAACACCAAGTTCCTGCCCCACTCCCCACCCCTGTCCCGTAGTTAATTAGCTGGGCAGGTCTTATAACAAATACCCACTTAGAAGCACTGGGTGGTAGAAATGCTGTTGATAATTAAACACCACAATAGCACGGAGCCTATTTCAGGAGCCGCGGAGTGGTCTTGCCCCAGCTGAAGTGCTTACCACACGCTCACAGACCCTCCATTGTGCTTGCCAGGCCTGCTCACAGGGATAGTTGTTTAGCTGGACAAGGGACCAACTAACATGAGAAAAGACCAAATCTTGCAAAAGGATCAGGAGTGCTGGACTTAAAGAGAAGATATCTTGTGGGTGGAAGTAAAAGGGGAGTGGACCCAAGAAAAAGAGAAGTGGATGGGCAGGAAAATAAATGATAAAACAGACATAGCCTTTCCCCCTGAAATGAATTTACTGATTTGCCAAACAGCGATTAGAGAATTGCAATATGTAAATGATAGGTTGATTTGTATTCCATTTGGTTTAGAGAACGTTCACTGAGTTCTTTAAGGTTTTTAATAAAATTTTGGATAAGTCATTCCACCTCCCTGAATCTCAGTTTTTCATCTTTAAAATAAGGAGGTTGAAAAAGTTCCCATTCTGGGGATGCAAAAGTAGGAATGGGGCTCCCAGAACAATTTTCAAGGTGTCAAAAAGCATAAGCTCTCTCACTGTTACTCAAGATAAAACTATGCATTCTAATATAATTACCATATTCACTTCCTACTGCTTGAAATACACTAACTCAATTTGTTAAGTTGATTGTTTCATTACAACTAGATGCTTCTATCAGCAATTATATGTATCATTAATAATGGGGAGAAACATGATTACTTTATAAGTCAGCTGGTTTAGTAAACAAAAAAAAATAATAATCTTTCAAAAGAGAGTGCTTTATTAAGCTCTTAAAAAGTGCATAGAAAAATTTAAAAAGTCTGCCTGGTGAAGTGATTGGAAACCATCGGTTCCGTCAGAGCCTCTCTAGCTTGTCCGTACAATTACTTCTAACAACAAAGGCAAATAAATGTAGTTTAAGGGCACTTGGGGACATAACCTGAAAAGAGGGATCAATTTCTATAATTTTTTTCAAAATCTCCAATCTTATAAAAAATTATCCATTCTCCTCCACAATAGAACTATTTAATTTGCAACTCATATGATTTCTTCTAAACTGCATGTAAAATTTGATGCTCCAAAATGACACTGCACCCACCACCCCACCCACCGTCACCACCATATTACACTGGAGTTTAGGTATCCCAGTTGGATGAGCACCAGAATCTAAATAATCTTAGAAAACCTACCTGTTTATAAATCTCTGTGGCGCTTCCTTGTTAGCCTCTGAATAGGCAAAATACTTTATCTTTGAAGAAGTGGAAACCCTTTGCCACTGTAACTTAAATGGCATCAAGTTTAAAGCCTGGGGGAAAGGGACAAGGCAGGAAGAAAATGTGTGGTGAGAGGGAGAGCTGGAGGAATGTTGGGGGGCGGCCAAGCGTAGCTCCGGAGAAGCTGTCCATCTGACATGCCACCTGGATTTCACACCAGTAATAACGGTTGTGGATATAAAAATTAATAGGGGAGATTTCATAGTATTAGAAAAATTTATTTTTATAAATCATGTGTCTATCACCCAAGTATTGACGCATGCATGCAATTCAAACATGAGGCTTACAATAAAAAGCTCACTGAATAACTTAACAAGGACAATCCCCCCATTTTCTCTATAATTTGAAATGGAAGAAGGAGGGAGTGGGAGTGGGGAGAGGGTGCAGTTACTGGGTCAATTAATCAACCTGAAAACTGTGACACAAACTCTGACGCCTAACCTATGTCTAAAAATACACAGATGTATACGAATTTGTTTGAAACTGTCAATGCCTATATTTAGGCCCTTTCCAGCAAGGCTATAATGAGACTGTGTTTGAGGCCTTCAGTCATAGCAGACTCTACCATTAATCTGAAGTTAGTTAAATTAACAGCATTTAGTACTGACTTGTCAATCTTGCTGCTCCAGGAAATTGCACCTTGAGGCTACTAATATTGCCAATTTTTCCACTGGAGTGCGCGCCCACGTGTGTGTATGTGTATTTTTTCTCTGCAGAACCTCCACGTTCGTACACCATCCTTGCTTCCCTACGTCCACAGCACTTACATTATCATTTATTCTGGCCTCGTTTAGCCTTCCCAGGGGATCCTGCACAGTGTGGCTGCTCAGTGAAAGAGTTTTTTAGCTTTATATTTATTTGTTTATTTTTCTGTCATGGCTCATGACTGAGGCTTTTTAAAAAAAAAAAAAAAAAGTGTGACAGTATTTAGAGTACATGATTGACTGCTACGGCAACATTCATTAACCGTGACCAACCTGCAGCAAAACACAGTCCCGAGTGTTCTGAACAGCAACTTGAAACAGAAAAAAAAAGAAAGAAAGAGAAAGGAAAAAAAAAGAGAGAGAGAGAGAGACTCAACTCATTTTTCATTGACCTCATCTGTAAATAAATTTAGACTGATGGGACACAGGGGCAATAATAAATTAGTATTCATTTCCTGTAATTAATGCAAACATGCCTATGAACTCAGAGGCTATGAATATATAACCACCTAATTTCCATTTGAAAATATACCTAACCAATTTTCACTTGAATTATCTTCATAATATTTCCAGCCCCCTCCCCCTTAATCAGAAGAATGAAATGGTTGGATTTCTTTCCCACCCACCAGAGGGAAATATTGTTTGGGTCACAGGGTGTGTCAAACACATTTCAGCAACAGATCTGCAGAATTTGGCTGGGATTTATTTGATGATGTTGTGATCCCTTACCACATTCGCAAGCCAAGGCTGCCTTTTATCAGTAACCAGGAGGGGCGGCTCTGCAATGACCAAGTGACCATCTCGGCAGGATTTCATATGCGTACGACCCCAAAAAGTAGCCTCCCTGCCTAGCACAAGAATGGAAAAGTTCATGGATATGAACATTTATTCATACAAGGGTGGGTTGGGTAAACAATCTGATGTAAATCACACATTGGGAAAAGGAGAAATATCATGATCTACCACCTCTCTCAGCAAGAGGAACTTGTACAACTTACCCTCTTGGATGTAGGTATCTCTGGAGATTATTCCTGCAATCACACAACAACCAAGGATCAAGCCGGATGACATTCAAGTCATCCAGTCATCAGATCTCATTAACACAACTGCGGCCGCAATAGTGGGACACTTTCGTAGCAATAAATAAATAAATTGATTAATCATAAGACACACAAAAATGTCTATCATCAGGGAAGAATATGATACACGTGACAGCAGAAAATCTGAATCAGTTTCTACCAAAACAAAACAAAACAACTTCACCCGAATCCAATCTGTGTTGGGGATAACTTTTCCTAGGGTCTTCCTTGACCCTTGGAGCTTTGCCTCTAAGTATTTGTCCCTTCAAAGGTCATGAAAACAAATCCTTGCAATCTGGATTAAAAGTGGCCCTGATGTCCTTGATGGTGGAATTCTAATTAGCTACACTGAGCAATTAGTTGGGGTGCATATTATAAGAGGGCCATGGAGCAATGGCGATATCTTAATTTGATGAATTTATCACTTAATCTGATTGCAAATGTCACTAATTAGATTTTGTCATAAGATAGTTAGTTACTCCCACAGATCCCACTTTCCCAAGGCATTGTTAAAAACCCACAATAGACTCTCAGCTACAACCCACCAGTGACGCACATTCCCCCAGAAAGAAAGAAAAGTCATCCCATTTCTTTCCCTTTATAGTTGTCAGCCTGGAAAGCCGAGCCATGCACCTCAACACACTGGTCCAGGAAGCCCAGGAGAGGGTGAGTGAACTATCTGCCCAGGTGGAGAATGAAGGATTCACTCTAGACAACACAGAGAAAGAGAAACAGCTGAAAGCTTGGGAGTGGAGGTACCGGCTCTACAGACGCATGAAAACGGGCTTTGAGCATGCCAGTGAGTATAAGCAGAGGACTTCTGCATTTTACTAGACTGAGCTTTGGCTTGAGACAGCCAGGCCTTCTTTTTCTGATATTTTTGCAACTCTACAGGGTCACGGATGGCCGTTGTCAGCCTATTTGGAGCAAGGGCTCTGGGAGGCTGTCAAAGGGTCTTTTGTCTTGCTTGAGCTTCTGGCTCCTGAGGGTCCTCTGACCACAGCCTTGAGGCTTCGTGCTTCTGGCCTCCCTCCACCATGTCACACTCATCTAGCACTTTCCACCCGCTACACCCTAATGCCTAATGACCCAGATAGTCTGATGCCCTAAGTGGCTATATTTTAGGATGGGAGATGGAAAAAATATTTGTTTGCCTATTCGTGTCTGGTTTCTGCTTCAAGCTGAAGTTTAAGTTGTTTTCAACTCTCTACTGCATTCTTTTTTATATATATAGAGCTATAAACCGAACTTCAGTTAACACAGGCAACAGGAAAGGACAGTCAATGAACCCATGAATTATGCTTTTGTCTGCACTTCCATTCTTTTTACCAATTCTTTTTGTTAGTTTAAGAAAAGGCTGCTTTGGGGATAATACTCATTAACATGGAAAGTACTGCTGAGCACAGCCCCTGATACAAAAACAAAAATATAAAATTCAAACACTTAGGAAATATTAAGTTCTTATTCTATAAAGAGATCTTACTTACACAACAACAAAAAAAAGTTAGGCTTAAAATTTAAGGGAAAGAAAGGTCAGTTCTCTGCTGCAGGAACCTTAGTTGTAACATAGACAAAGGACAAAAGCAATGAAAATTTTTTTTGAGAGTACTATTGTACACTTGAGTGTCACATCTAGCAGGTAACTTTAGCAAACACTAATGAAAGTTTACTTTCAGCATCCACCATCTCTTAAGCGATACCAATGCCTGGATTTGTTCAGAGAGATTCAGCAACTGCTTTACTAAACCTATTCGCTATTGTGCCTCATCTGTGCCGTATTAACTAGAAACAGACATATTTTTACATTTGCCAATTTTCTGTATTTTTTAGAAAGATACAACACTTTCTGGGTGTTAAGCAACACCTAAAGCCATCAGGAGTCCTTTAAAATGGTGAACATGACCTCTGCTCATACTTTGTTTTTCAGAAAACACTACCCATTTTAATAGGCGAGCAAAGGGAGTAAGAACACCACCTTATACTGGGAAGAGCCCAGAATGAGACATCTGATGCCAAGGGCTTTCGTCCTGGCTGTTCATCTTCACTGTGTTCTTGAACATGGTATTTGGCCTCTGGTTGCAGTTTTTGCCCTTTCTACTCGACATGGCTGCAAAATGGCTGCCGTGAAATGATTGGCATGAAATGTAAAGGTTTCTACAATGTAGCATCCCGCTTTCACTTTCTGCCCCTCTCTCCACCAATCCAGCCCAATCTCCCACTGTGTTGCAGGATACTTCACAAAGGCTTAACTGGTATTATTTACCTTGTCAGAAGATGTGCTAATGCTCAAATAAGACCACAATGGCAACAACCACAACAAAAAAAGTCATTGAGACTTCTAATGAAAATGTTTCAAAGCACAAAACTATTAGGCTCTACAAAGAAATGATTCCATAGTGTGTGTTTCGGGGTATCCTCTGAAGAGTCAGGAACATTGTGTGGAAAAGATATGCTAGGGTAAGATCCTTGTGTTTTTCCTTCCATCCCAGGAGTCCCTGAGATGCCAACTAATGTCTGTCTGATGGTAACCAGCAGCACGTCCCTCACCGTCAGCTTCCAAGAGCCTCTGAGCATCAATGCAGCTGTAGTAACTAGGTATAAAGGTACTGAATCCCAGATACTTTCTCACTGCTCTTTCTTTAAAAAGAATCTGTTGATTGTAAATCATCTGTGCATTTTGTGGGTATGTTTTTCCTGTGGACAGGATTTTTTTTATTCCCATTGACTTCTGGAGTTGAAATATTTCCATAGGCACTTGTGTAAAGGAGCCATAAAGTGACTGAACATAAGTAACAGAAAGGAAGAACCACAAGATCGAGCTGTCAGTTTGAGCCCCTGAATTACTGTCCCATACATGCTCCGGGTTGGGGACAGGTCTGAGTGGGAACCACTAAATAATTAAACTTGAATCTAAAGAGCTGAGGGCTAGGACCTGGAACATTCTAAACAAGGGGCACACTGGTAACTATAATGCCAGGTAGCTAGGTTTGAGGGCTTAAAAAAATAGATACAGTATGTTGGTTGTCAGGCAAGAATGAAGGAATGGTAAAATGGTGGCATCAGCAAAGGCCCCCAGGGGGAGGTGGCGTTTGGGCCTGACTTTGAAGGTTGGCTTGGATTTAGACTGGAAGATACAGAGGGGAAGCAAATTCCAAATGCAAAGGACATTGAGGACAGGGATAAGAACAAGAAAACACTGTACAAGGAGATGAATAATAAGGAAACATGTAGAGGGAATAGAAAATAGCCTGGATCCCCAGGAGCATGGGTTGGTGATAAGGTGCGGTGAAATGTGAGAGTAGAGAAACTGGAGTCCGCAGGTATGGGTGGGGCAGAGTTTGAAATCAAGGCTAAGGAGTTTAGACTTTGTGTGATGAATTCTGCAAAGCCATTGAAGAAGATGGAGACAAGATGAGAGGTGGACATCTGAGACTGGAATGGCAGTACTCTGTGTGGTATATTAGAAGAGATATGGATTTAGAATAAGGAAATGAACTAGGAAGCTTTTCAAGAGGGAGGTCATGGCAGCCTGATCGGGCTACTATGGCAGCACCAGGAAAGGAGAGGGAGAGCTCGGGGTTGGGAGAGATATCTTGAAGGTACTATGATGAAAACAGCTAATGTTTATGTAGTGCCTAGCATGCACTGGGCAGTGTTTAAATTGGTTAGGAGACTTTACCTCTTTCATGTTTACATGGATGGAGCTGGAACACATTCTTCTTAGCAAAGTATCTCAAGAATGGAAGAAAAAGTATCCAATGTACTCATGAAGCTAATTTATGGCTTTCATATGAAGGCTATAACCCAACCATAGCACAAGAATATGGGGAAAGGAGCAAAGAAGGGGAGGGGAGAGGTGAGGCTGGGGTGGAGAGAGGGTAACTGATGGGGCCACACCTACGGTGAATCTTAGAAGGGTACAGGCGAACCTTACTAAATGCAGAATACAAATGTCTTCATACAATAACTAAAAAAATGCCATGAAGGCTATGTTAAATAGTTAGATGAAAATAGTTCAGATTGTATATGAAACCAGCACATTGTACCCCTTGATTGCACTAATGTACACAGCATGATTCAATAATAAGAACAATAAAAAAAAAGATGAGACTGGAATGTCTAGCAGTGTCTGATGTCTGAAAGTAAGCAAACACTCAAAAGGATTGTGGGGTTGTAAAAAGGGATACTAAAACCAACCCCAGAATCTCTCATTTGAAAGGCAGAACAATGGAGCAACTAAATAAATAATAAATGTGGCACTGGATTAGAACCCAAAGTATAAGAAATATGTCCATGAGTCCATACTGATATAAATAAGTTAATATATAGATGACAGATGGAGGTGAGTGGAGACAAATCTCCTTTACAGAATTCCAGGTAATTTATGAGGATATGTAGAAGGTGATGTTTGGTTCCTCACTCACCTCTTGGAATATAAATTGGACATAGCAACTTGCTTCCAAAGAATACAGTATGGAAGGGAGGAAAATGCAACTTTATAGTTCAGAATCTGGAAAACATTACCTTGGCCAGATAATCAAAGTTAGGATCACAGGGAATAAGCCTTGTTCACATGTTCTTAGCATGTACTCTGAGATACTATAATGAGAAGGACACTTAAATTTCGTGGTCTTTACAAAAACCCACAACCTCAGTCTAATCATAAGAAAAGTATTGGACAAACCCTAGTTGAGAGAGATTGTACAAAATAAGTGACCCCCCCTCCTTAAACCTGTGAAGGTCACAAATACCAAGGGAAAGGCTGAGAAACTTTCACAGAGTAGAGGAGATTAAAGAGACATGACAACTAAATGCAAGTGGTATCTTGGAAACAAACCAACAAAAGGGATATTAGTGGGAAAATAAGGATGTTTGAATAAAGTATGACGTTTGATCAATGTTATAATGTTGGTTTTTTAATTGTGAAAATGTACTGTAAGGTTAATGTAAGACGTTAACATCAGAAAGAACTGGGTAAAGGCGAATGAGAACTCTCACACTACCTTTGCAACTTTTCTGAAAGTCAAAAGATATTTTAAAACATAAATTTTATTTAGAAAATAGTAGCTACATAAGACCGCACTCTCTTCCATGCAAGCAGCTAATAAATGTGGAAGAAGATGAAACAAAAAAGACAGTAAGTTTTCCAGCTAGATAGAACCTGGCACATATATGTCACTCAAATTTCTATTAAAGAAAACAAGACAATTAAAGATCATACAAAGGGTTGTGGAAGGGAGGTGCAGAGATGGAATAGACGCATAACCATAAACTGATGTCTCTCATCAGCTGGCCGAGAAGACCTGAGGATAAAGACAGGACAATACAAAGAGGAAGTGAGTGTGTCATCGGCTCTGTATGGTCATTTAGAGACATCCATCCAAATTACAGGTTGTCATCCGTTATGTTAATACAGCCTCACAAGCATATCTAGACAGATCTGAGTATTTCCCTTTCATAGTTGAGAAGACTCAGACACAGCAAGGTTAAGAGATTTGCTTGAGGTCTCCTGTGTCCTTGAACAAAGATTTCAGCAAACTACAGTGAAGGTGAATTTGTCCTAGGCCCATTTCTCACTTATGGAACATAAATGACAAAAATTCTCCCATCTCTAACACCTAAGGATTTATTAATTAACAAGTGTGGAAGCTGCCAGATTGCATTGATCTAAATGACAATAGGTGGGTTCTGAGAGATAAACCAGACAGCAGAGTGTTAAACCAGCTCAGGCTTCTGAAGTTAGACTCCTCAACAAGTCCATCTAAAAACGTACAGTTAAGCTTAACCCTGGAGCCAAAGTTCTAAACCTTCTCTAGATCACAGCTCAAACTCAGTAGTAAATTACAATGCCTTCCTTCCCACCTTGCTGCTCTCTGATTTGTTGTCTTGCTCTCTCGTAGGTATGATTCACCTTCTTCCCAGGAATGAAGGACAGTGAATCAGCGGAAGAAATGTCCCTTCTGCTCCTGCTGATGAATGCCAGTTATCCAGCCCGGCTGATCCAGGAACCACACCTCAACTCCATATTATCCCTGTGCATCTCCGAAAGGTACATAGCTGGCCAAGGACATGCAGGGATAATGCCAAGGAAGGGGTTCATGCAACTGTGGTCACCATCATTGAAAACTTCAGATTAACTGGCCATCAAGTTTAATCAGTTTAGAAAACAAAAGAAAACTGAAAGAGCCTTAACTTCTGAAATCAAGACTTGTATGTTTTGTGTCAGGTCTTTTTACTCTTTCTGAGTTAAAATGTTGCCCTCCATATTTTGTGACATTTATCTAGTTCCTCTCTTTATCATCATCATCACCATCACTCCATAACTGTGACTCAGCTGTTAAAAAAAAAAAAAAAGATGAACTAATGCATAGTACTGTTTATAACTGTCTGGGTGGACCTGGAGACCATTCTCCTAAGTGAAGTATCGCAAGAATGGAAACACAAACACCACATGTACTCACTATTAAATAGAAGTAATTCAACATTCATGTAAATGTGTGGCAGTAAACTCAATGGAAATCAACCAAGTGGGAGAGAGTGGAGAGGAGGGGTAAATTCACAATTAACAGGTGCAACATACAATCTAGGTGATGGGCACACTTAAAACTTTGATTCAAATTTCATATAGCTAAAACATTTGTATTTCTGTCATATTCTGAAATTTTAAAAAACAAAATAATAATAAAATAAAAAAGAGGAAAAAATTATTTTTGGCTCACTGCTGTGCAAGATACTATACTAAGTAATTCCTGTGCATTGTCACTTTCAGCCTTAAAAAAAATTATTCTTTACCAAAAACTTTATGCCCATAAATTGGACAACGTGGAGGAAATGGACCAATACCTTGAATCATACCATCTTCCTAGTTTTAAACAGGAAGAAATAGATCTTTTGAACAGACCAATATCAAGCGCTAAAATTGCAGAAACAATAAAAAAGCTTCCAACCAAAAAAAAAGCCCAGGATCAGATGGCTTCACATCAGAATTCTATCACATCTCCAAAGATGAGCTTGTACTTAAACTCCAAAAATTATTCCAAAACACTTAAAATGGATGGAACCTTCCCCAACACATTCTATGAAGCAAAAATCACCTTGATTCCAAAACCACAAAAGGACCCAACCAAAAAGGAAAACTGTACAGAAACTTCATTAACGAATATTGATGCAAAAATAATCAACAAATCTTAGCTAACAGATTGCAGCTACTCATTAAAAAAATTATACATCACAATCAAGTGGGCTTCATCCAAGGGACACAAGTTAATTTAACCTATGCACATCCATAAAGGTAATACACCATATCAATAGAAGTAAAAGCAAAGACCATATGATCCTTTTAATAGATGTAGAAAAAGCATTTGATAAAATTCAGCATCCTTTTCTAACAAGAACACTTAAGAAAATAGGCATAGGTGGCACATTTCTTAAGCTGATTGAAGCTATCTATGACAAACCCACAGCTAATATCATACTGAATGATGTAAAACTGAAAGCTTTTCCACTTAGAATTGGAATCAAACAAAGATGTTCTCTACCACCACTATTATTCAACATAGTTCTGGAAGTTCTAGCCAATGCAGTCAGGCAAGAGAAAGATATAAAGGGCATCCAAATGGGGGCAGAGGAGGTCAAAACTCTCCCTCTTTGCTGACAATATTATCTTATCCTTAGAAAACCCCAGAGACTCAACCCTAAGAGTCCTGGAAATGATCAACAAATATAGTAACATCTAAGGGTATAAAATCAATGTCTGCAAATCAGTAGCCTTTGCATACATCAATAACAGCCAGGTTGAGAAGAAAATCAAGGACAAAATTCTCTTCGAAGAAAATGAAATACTTAGGAATACACCTAACAAAAGAGGTTAAAAATCTTTTCAAAGAGAATTATGAAACCCTAAGAAAAGAAATTGCAGAAAACACTAACAAATGGCAGAACATACCATGTTCTTGGCTGGGAAGTATCAATATTGTCAAATTGTATATTCTACCCAAAACAATCTACAGATTCAATGCAATCCCCATTAAAATGTCAACATTTTTTTTTTTGAGACAGAGTTTTACTTTATCACCCTTGGTAGATTGCTGTAGCATCATAGCTCACAGCAACCTCAGACCCCTGGTTTCAAGTGATTCTCCTGCCTCGGCCTCCCAAGTAGCTGTGATGACAGGTGCCTGCTATAATGCCTGGCTATGGTCTCAAACTTGTGAGCTCAGATGATCCGCCCACCTCGGCCTCCCAGAGTGCTGGGATTACAGACATGAACTATCATATCGGCCCCAACATCATATTTTGAATAACTGGAAAAATAGAACTTTGTTTTGCATGGAACCAGAACAAAACACCATATAGCTAAGGCTATTCTTAGCAATAAAAACAAAATGGAGGAATCTTCCTACCAGACTTTGGGCTATATTGTAAGTCACAGTAATCAAAACAGCATAGCCTTGGCACAAAAATAGAAACATAAACATATGGAACATAATAGAAAACCAAGAGATGAAATTAATCTCTACTTGTCATCTGATCTTTGATAAACCAAACAAAAGTATATAATGGGGAAAAGAATCCCTATTCAACAAATGGTGCTGGAAGAACTGGATAACCACATGTAAAAGACTGAAACTTAACCCACACCTCTCACCTCTTAAAAAATTGACTCAAGGTGGATAAGAGACTTAAATCAAAGACAGGAAACAATACAAATCTTAGAAGAATGTGTGGGGAAAAGCTCTTGATGTCATTGGACTCAGGAAAGATTTTATGACAAAGACTTCAGCAGCCATCACAATAAGAAAAATTAACAAATGAGACTTAATTAACCTGAAAAGCTTCTGAACAGCTAAGGACACAAGTAAAGCAAAAAGACAACCTTCAAATGGGAAAAGATATTTGCAGTGTATGAATCTGACAAAGGGTTGATAACTAGAAACTACAGAGAACTCAAATTAATCAACAGAAAAAGAGTAAACAATTCCAGGTACCTCTGGGCAAGAGAGATGAGCAGAACTTCCTCTGACAAAGACAGATGAATGGCTAATAAACATTTGAAAAAAATGCTCATCATCCTTAATTATCAGAGAAATGCAAATTAAAACCACCTTGAGATATCAACAAACTCCAGTGAGAATGACCCACATCACAGAGTCAAAGCTGCAAATACTAGGATGGATGTGGAGAGAAGGGAACACTTTTACACTGCTGGTGGGACTGCAAACTAATACAACCATTTTGGAAGGAGGTATGGAGAATCCTCAAAGAACTCAAATTAGACCTGCCATTTGATCCTGCAATCCCATTGCTAGGCATCTATCCAGAAGAAAAAAAAAAAATCCTTTTACCATAAGGACACTTGCACTAGACTGTTTATCACAGCTCAATTTACAATCTCCAAAACATGGAAACAGTCTAAATTCCCACCAACCCAGGAATGGATTAACAAGATGTGGTATATGGACACTATAGAATACTATTCAGCCATTAAAAAAATGGAG
Source organism: Arctocebus calabarensis (assembly GCA_963573935.1). Taxonomy (NCBI): domain Eukaryota; kingdom Metazoa; phylum Chordata; class Mammalia; order Primates; family Lorisidae; genus Arctocebus; species Arctocebus calabarensis. The sequence continues at coordinate 19,049 of CAUYON010034188.1, forward strand.
ACTTTACAGCCTTTACATTAACCTAGATGGAAGTGGAACACATTCTTCTTAGTAAAGCATCACAAGAATGGAGAAGCAAGAATCCAATGTACTCAGTTCTGATAGAAGGCAGTAGATGAGGGAACAGGGAGGGGGCAGAGGAAGAAGGATGGGGTCACGGCATATGGCACACCTCTCGGGGACAGGACACAATTCTAAGAGGGACTTTATCCAACAACCGCAATCAGTGTAACCTAACTCTTTGTACCCTCAATGAATATCAAACAATAAAAAAGAAGACTGAGGGGAAAAAATAAAAATATAAATAATAACCCCTCCCCCCCCAAAATATATCCTATGGGAAAAGTACTATTATATTGACCCTGTTGTACAGAGGGACAAATCAAGACTACCACCAGGAAATGGCAGGACGCTACTATAACCCAGACTCAGAGAACACGTTCTAACCACTTGGATAATGTGCTTACACAGCGTAGGAGAAAATCTGTATGATTAGTTCCCCACCTGGGTTAGATTAGATTAGATTTCTTCTCAGGGACTCTTTTTGTCTTTGACACAGTGTCTGTCTCTCTCTATCTCTATCTCTCCCTCCCTTGCTGGAGTGCAGTGGTATCATCATAGCTCATTGAAGCCTCCAACTCCTGGGCTCAAGTAATCCTCCTGCCTCAGTCCTGAGTAGCTGGAACTACAGATGCATGCCATCATGCTCAGTTAATAGTTTTATTATGTGTTGTGTGTTTTTTTTTTTTTTTTGTCTTTTTAGGAATGGGGTCTATTTTGCCAAGGCTGGTCTCAAACTCCTGGCCTCAAGCGATCCTCCCACCTTGGCCTCCCAAAGTGCTGGGATTCCAGGCACGAGTCCCTCTCAGGGTGTTTGGCAACAAAATACAAGCCCCTCAGGGTAAAATTTTGTCCTTTCCCCCGTCTCTTTTTCATTGTTGTGTCCACAGTGCTGAACAAATGCCTGGCAAAAAATAGGCAAACAGTGACTATTTATTGAGTGAACAATTAATAGCAGTCTTCATAAGCAGTAGACTATATTGAAAAGTCCTTAAGCTTGGAGTCAGATAAATTTTACAGTTAAAGTGTAAACTACTTTTAGGAAGATTACCTAATATCCCTGAGCCAGGGAAAAGACCACAGCAACTCCTTCCTCACAGCAATTCCTGGAAAATAATAAGAGAACCTGACAAAGCACCCCGGAGCTGGCACGTAGTGATTCTTATTGCTGTTGCATATCAACACACATTTCCTGGCATTACCTGTTTCTCTGATGAGGTTTCTTATTAGAAATCATGTATGTACATTTGAATTTGTCCCTTGATCAAGCCTGGCTTCCCTAGTCATTGATCAAACTCCATCTGTGAATATTTTAGAGATACTTCTGGATTCAGGTTTCATAAACAAAACTATCCTAGCCAGAGTCATCAATGGAATCCGTCTGAATGCAGATGATAAGCTGAGTGATGGCTCTGATCAGTGAGGAGAAAAGATGGGGAGGCTTTCATTTTAGGCAAGAGGGAACAAGCGCATTCATGAAAAACAGAAGTTATTGGATTGGAGGAAAGAGATATTGCAACAAAGAGGCTATTACAGTTGACAACATGTATCTTCACTGAAGCACCTCAGAGGGGAGGCTCCTTTTCTTTTTAATTATTTGATAATAAAGCAGCATGTGCCAGTTGGGGTTCTTAGTACACAAGTGAGTGAGCATGTGCGTGTGCGTTTTGCAATCCAAGCTTTCAACACATGAAGGAAAACATTTTCAGCACAGAACATAAGACCAGTGTCCTCGGAGAAGGGGAAAGAAACTGAGGTTTTCCCACAGATTTTTTTTTTTATTATTATTGCCAAGCACATCCAAAACTATTTGCCTTCCTCTGTTTCATGAGTTTCCAGTTCTTCTCGGCACCAGCTCAGTAGACCTGGAAACCAATTTGCCCTTTGTCAGGAGCTGGCACTGGAGTTGATGGATGTGATCCAGGCTGCACACCACGGGGCAGTTTGTCTACGCACAACAGATGTTACGAAAGGCAGTCCAGATCTGCTGTCCTTTTCTTGGCAGCTTTCCTGTTTTCTCTTTTGAAGTCTGATGTTTCCTTGCAGTAGATTAGTGTTGGTCTGAAGAGCAGATGTGTTAGACAGGGCTGTTTTTCTAAGTTAATTCTCCACTACTGTCTGCTGATTAAATTCCAGAATGTTCACTGGACAAGCTTTGCACAAAGAGGAGGGAGTAAGACTTATTCAAAGCTGACTCTCATCTGAGAATTGGAAATTATGCATTTGCTTTCCGTGGAAAAGATTAGAGTGAAAGCATTTCATTTCGCAGCCAAAACTGCCCTGCCATGGTATGCGAAAAGGGACACAAAATGTGATCTGTCTATGGCACAAATACTAAAATTGGTGTGAACTACTTTCAAAGGTAACTTTGGAATCCTACAAAACACACTGGATACATTACAGTACATTACATTACAAGAAACATATGGGAGATGGTACCACTTTGCCAAACACTAATTCTCTGTTCTCTTCTTGTGTTGCCTTCTGCTTTCTTTACTAAAATAACACGTCTAGAAATGCTAACGTATACATTCTATGGGAAGCATCTGATGAAGAACAGTTTCTACAGGTGCTCTACTAACCATCCATCAGCACTTCTGTGGATACAAGACAATCTTCAGAAAAAAATAAACAATATCTTCATCATTTCACTGGTAGTCTGAATAAGTTAAGTTGCAACACGACAGCCCTGTTTGGGTTGTCTCAAGCAAGGAGGGCTTACTGTAAGGATAGTCATAACGGGGAGCAGAAGGGGTGAGTGGTCCACACCTGAGCCACTTTGGAGGGCTCTGCTTCTCCCTGCTTGACTCCTCCATTTTCTGCCTGTGCTGGCTTCCTCCTCTCTTTTTGACCCTGGAGCCAAATTATAGGTGCATTTATCTGATGCATATTCACCTCTACAGAATTCTCACACACAGACAAATGAGTAGAAAATGAGTGTCCTGAACCTGAACCTGCTGTTCTCTTGGTCAGTTTCAGTTTCCAGGTGCCTCCCATACTGTGATCATCTCACTGCACTGAGTGTAATTCCAGTATTTTTAAAAGATACATATTTTCAATAAAACACCATTCCTGAATACAAACCAATGAACCACTTCATCTGATCTTACACTGAAGAAACAATAACAAGGGAATTTTAACTGAATAACTACATAATGATTTATCTGTACAACACTGTACTACGTGGTTATTTAAAAGAATGAGGCATTTCGGTCTTTTGGGTCCTGATGATGGAGGCCCATTCACTGTCTATGGTGACTGTATCTTGCTCTGTAAACCCTCCTACTCTGTAAACCTATCTTTCTCTTCTTCAGTAAACTTTGTTTCACCTTTTCCTTGGTGTATCTGGTCATTCTCTGGTCAAGAACACTCTAAGGAAGAAAAGAAAGAATAAGGTATTTTGATATAAGAACAAGTATCTCTAATATCTTCTTAAGTAAACATACAGAAGTTACAAAAAAATGTGTGTAGGGTCATATTGGATTTATTTAAAACAAACAGAAAATATCCTAGAAATCTTATTCACCACTTATTAGATTATACTATAAGGATAAGATTACTGTATACCCTTTACAGAGATTTCATAAGAAATTTGATGTAACATGCTGTTAGCTGATACAGATTGCTATATAAATACTAGTTAATATTTTATCATGATATTGATTGACATGGATATATGATATTGACAAATAAAACTATAGATAATTCTAAGGTGTATATAATTACATGGGCATGTAAAATAAGAAAACAAGCATTGCTACAAATTATAACAGTTGGCCCATGAGATTAGTGAAGATATGTTCAATTTTACTTTTTGCCCTTTTGCTTGATTTTAATTTATTTCACAAAAAAGCAGATAGATTATTTAAATTTAGAATTAAAAAGAAGTTGAACACATCCTTTGATGATTCAGTGGGCGGGAGAAATGATGGCTAAGGTAAATGTCTCTAAGGTTAA
>CAUYON010034189.1:0-11494 GCA_963573935.1 Arctocebus calabarensis
CATCAGTGGATGAGTAGACCAAGAAAATGCCATATGGATATACAATGAAATACTACTCAGCCATAAAAAGGAGGAACATTATGACAACATGGATGAAACTTGAGGATGTTGTGTAAGTGAAATAACCCAGGCACAGAAAGATAAACAACACATGGTTTCAATTTCTGTGTGGAATCCAAAAAAGCATTTACCACAGAAGTAGAGCATAGAATAAAGGTTACCAGAGGCTGGGGTGTTTAGGAAGCAGGAGCCCCAGGAAATGTTGGTCCCAAGATATGTGACTACAGGTCAATGGGAGGAAGACATGTGAGATGTCTGCTGCACTACAGGGTGACTATAGATAATGATGACACATTATATACATTGTATTCTTGAAAAATGCAAAGAGAATGACTAGTAAGTCATCTCACTACAGATATGATAACTATGTGAGGTGATGCATTTGTTAATTGGCTCAACTTCACCACTCCACAATGTTTATATACTTCAAAATATTATGTTGTACATGGTAAATGCACATAATATTGTGTATAAACATTAAAAATAAATAATAAGAAAATCCTTCACCGAACTTGAGCCTTTGCTGAATTCAGAACATTATATAAGATAGAGTAGGCGGTGGATGTATCCTTGAAATTATTACACTGATGTTACTAGTAGGTAGCGTAGGCGGAGGATAGACAAGATTTCCCAAGATAGTGTGTCACAACTATATGTAAACATACACTTGCTTCAAAATGCAAAATAAAGAAAAATAATAATAAAGTAAATACTTTATTTACAGCTGCCTGATGTTAATGGAAAGAGGTAAGAAACATGAATGAAGCTATGTCTTCTGGACACTAAGTGAACAGCGGTAGCAACATACTAAAACTGTACAAGACAGCAAAGCAGCAACAGAGAAAAGTGAGGATCTTGTAGTTACCCCAACTATGTAGGGAAGTTGCCTGCTAGGGTTTCAGGATATAGAATATAACCCAACATTTGAATCAGCCAGGGAAAGCCACGGCATCAGTCTAGAGGTCAGCAAGGTCACACACAGTGTAGAGCTGTCTCCTTCCTTTTTGCTCAAACTCGAGCCACAGAACAGGCCCTTTTCCTCTTGTCCCAGGCCAGGTGCCCACTAAGCAGGTAGGTTTTCCTCCCAGGGTCACTGGAAGAAATGCATACCCAGGAGGGTGACTAACCAACCCCATCCGGGTAGGGGTGGGAGGGGAGTTGGAAATGTAACCCCACATGAGGAGGGTCCCACGACAGCCCTCTGCAGAGGGAGGGGAAGGAAATGTGGTCTAGAAGATGCCATCAAGGTGTGAATCAGTAGGAAAGGCAGGTGGGAGAGAAACTATTACATCTGGACAAGAAAATTGTGTTTCCAACAAATGTAAGCCATTAAATGGACAAACATAATTATGTAATCTTATGTTTGTTGCTTGGCTGTTTTGTCAACACAAGCAAAGAAAATGTGTTGGCAACAGGAAAATGGGGTAGTGTATAAGAGGGTGAGGCCCAAGAAGACTTCGAACTCCAGAACGTCATTCCACTAGAAACCCACCCAGAACTCCACTCTCTGACACGATGGTGAGCTCCTGTTGTGGCTCCGTCTGCTCTGACCAGGGCTGTGGCCAAGAGACCTGCTGCCAACCCAGCTGCTGCCAGACCACCTGCTGCTGCAGGACCACCTGCTGCTGCCCCAGCTGTTGTGTGTCCAGCTGCTGCAGGCCCCAGTGCTGCCAATCTGTGTGCTGCCCCCTCAGCTGCTGCCACCCTAGTTGCTATGTGTCTACCTGTTGCCGTCCAGTCTACTATCAGACCACCTGCTGCCGCCCCAGCTGCTGCAGGCCCCAGTGCTGCCAGTCCCTGTGCTGTAAGCCCACCTGCTGCAGCACCACCAGCTGCCACCCCAGCTGCTGCTAGGGACCTGCTATAGAACAGCCTGTTCTTGCCCCACCTGCTGGAGCACCTCTGGCTGCTGAGTGTCCTGGTCCAAATCCATGAACCTTCCTGCCCCTTCCTTTAGTCCAGGCAAAAATGATCTATTCACTGAACACATGGACTTCCTGGGGTTATGGACTTAAACAGACAGGGATGGATTTGCAAAACCCTGGTTTTGATATTAGTATTTACTCTCTTATGTGGAACTATTTTATTATTATAGCAAATCAGTATTTATAGCCAGATTCTGCATCAAATTGCTTTAGTATTCCTGGTTTTGATTCACAATACAGGAGTCTTTAAATGTTCTCTTCATAGATATTTTTATAACATTTTCTGTAGAATTCATTCTCACGTGGAATTATTGCTGGATGTTGCCCAGTAAAAGTTCTTAGCATCCAAATGCACCCAAATTGCTCATTTCTCATTATTAACAAAATGTTCCTGTCTCTTTCTGCACAACACTAGAGCTCATGTTTTCAGGAGAACATACAACAGAAAAATTAAATTGGTATTCCCCAGTGACATTGGTATCAAAACCTGAATTCACCCCCCAACTTCTAAGCAGGAAAAGTGGTGTTCAGGTACCCCAAATTGAGCAGTAACAGGTCTGTGATGCCCTTTGGTGTCCGGGGCTGCATGTGAGCTACACTGACAGCTTAGCTGTGCCTACCCTATGGCAGCAGGTGGGGTAACCTGTTGAACTCCATTCTTGATGGGGATCAGAGATTGCAATTATTCCCCATGAATGAGGAATTCCTAGTAAGTGCAGATTATAAGTTTGTATTATATCCCTGCCCTTTGTAGACACCGCCCATCACTACTATCAGTTGGATGGTTTAGTGAGGCCCTTGGATTGGCCCTGCCAGGGTTGGCCCATGGCCCTGGCAGAACGCTGGGAGGATGTTCGAACTTAACTATCTAGAGGAAGTCAAAGCTTGACGAGGTTTCCTTGGATGAAGCTGTGGAAGGAAAAATTTAAAAAAAAAAATACTGAATTCAGTGTCATAGCAAAAATAGGAACATGTCTGAGGCATCTTTGACCCTAACACCTGTGACATGAGAGCTTTAGATTACAAGAGCCATCACAAAGAAAGCACTCAGTAAACTGCATTCCAGGAACAGCTTTAAACTGACAGAGTAGAGGAAGTTCAGGATAAAGGGCACCTTGTGGACTTGCACCGTGGGAGAAGTGGTTCTGGTTTCTGATTGTGCTGGATACACACTATGATCTTGGTCATATTACATAAACTCTCTCAACCAAGGATTGATTTTCTACAAATTGAGAATTACAATGCAGTTTGTTAAAGTTGTCTTAAAAATGCAATGAGATAGTGGTGCCTGGTAGACTAATAAAAGCATGTTTCCTTTTACCTTCAAATAGCCTCAATTGTATATTTTTTAAAAAACTGTAGATTCACAGGCAGTTAAAGGAAAAAGTACAGCAAAGTCCATGTACCCTTCACCCAGTTTCCCCAGTGGTCACATCTTATAGGACTGTAGTGGGACAGAAATTGATATTTTTAGAATTCATAGGACTTGCTCAGATTTTGCCAGTTTATATGCACATATGTGTGTGTGTTGTTTTGTTTTGTTTTTGTATAACTTAGAGGGAATAGAAGAATTGCTAGAAACATACAACTCACTGCAGCTGAATCATCAAAAATAGAACATCTGAATACACCAAAAATGAGTTAGCAGATTGAAGCAAAATAAATAATCTTCTAACAAAGGAAAGCCCAATAGAAGATGGTGTCACCAGTGAATTCTACCAAACATTTAAAGGAGATTTAATATCAATCCTAATTAAACCCTTCCAAAACATTGAGAATGAAAGAACATTTCCAAACTTCATTTATGGTGCCAGCATTACCTTTTAACAAAGCCACATAAGGATACTACAGGAGAAGAGAATTCCAGGCCAATGTCTCTTATGAAGATACATGAAAAAAACCTTCAATGAAATGCTGGCAAAAATCATCACAATAGCACACTAAAAAGATCATTCACCTTGATCTAGTGAGATTCATCCCAGGGATGGAAGAGTGGTTCAACATACATAAATCAATAAACAGAATATATCACATTAACAGAATGAAGTACCAAAATCATATGATGGGTTCGTTATATGCAGCAAAAGCATCAGACACATTTCCACATCTCTTCATGGTAAAAAACTTGCAGTAAATCAGCATAATAAGGGCCACATATGACAAACTCCCAGTTAACAAGAGACTGAATGGGGAAAAGCTGAAAGCTTTTGTTTTAATATCTGGACCAAGAAAAGGATGTTCACTGTCACCACTTCCGTTTAACATTGTACTGGGGATCCTAGCCATATGAATAGCCAAAGAAACAAATAAGAACATCCAAATTGGACAAAAAGAAGGTAAATTGTTTGCAGACAATAAAAACTTATATATAACAAACTCTGAAGACTCTAGCAAGAAACTGTGAGAACTAATAAATGAACTCAGTACAGTTTTCTCCTGTAAAACAGATATACAAAAACCAATAGTATACACTAATATCAAACTATCTGAATTAAGTAATCAATCCCATTTATAATAGTTAGAAAAAGACTGTGCTTTCAAGGATAATTTCTATAGTTTGTTACTATAATATTTACAAAGATAAAATACTTAGAAAGAAATGGAACCATGGAAAATCTCTACATTTAAAACTATAAAACATTGGCCAGCCATGGCTCACACCTGTAGTCCTAGCACTCTGGGAGGCTGAGGCAAGTAGATCACTTGAGCTTAGGAGTTCAAGACCAGTCTGAGCAAGAGTGAGACCCTTTCATCACTAAACATAGAAAAAAAAAAAAACTTACCCAGTCTTTGTGATGGGTGCCAAGAGTTTAAGGTTGCTGTTCCCTATCATGTTACCATGGCACTCTACCCAGGGTGACAGAGTACAAGTCTGTCTCAATAAAATAAAATAAATAAAATTATAAGGCATTGGTGAAAGAAATTGAAGAAGATACAAATAAATGGAAAGGTAACCTGTGTTCCTGAACACAGGATTCTGACTACCCAAAGCAATCTACAGATTTAATCTACAGATCCCTATCAAAATGCCTATGATATTCTTAAACAAAACATAAAAAACAACTTTAAAATTTATATGAAATCACAAAAGACCCTGAACACCCAAAGCAATCTTCAGCATTAAGAATAAAGGTAAAAATAACTTCAAAATGCACAACAATGATATGGTAACCAAAATAGCACTGTACTGGCTAGATGAATGGACGGGAATAGCAAACCCAGAAATAAATCACACATTTGCAGCCAATTGATTTTAAACAAAGAGGCCACTAATACACAATGAGGAAAGGATAGTCTCTTCAATAAATGGAAAACTGGAGATCCACATTAAGATGGATGAAATTGGACTATATCTCTCACCATATCCAGAACTTACCTCAGAATGGATTAAAGATTAAAATGTAAAACTAAAAACAATAAAACTCCTAGAAGAACACCTATATGAAAAGGTTCATGACAATCTTGGAATGGTGTCTTATATACAACCTCAAAGACACAAGCAAAAAAAGGAAAATTAGACATGAGATGACAACAAACTAGAAAGCTTCTACACTGCAAAGGAAACAATTAAGAGAGTATAGAGATAATTTAAAGAATGGGAGAAAATATTTATAAAGCATACATCTTATATGGATTAACATCCAATATATAGAAGGAAGGAACTCAAACAGCTCAATGGCAAGAAAGCAAATAATCCAATTTTTTAAATGTACAAAAGACTAAAGAGACATTTATCAACATATAAGGCCAAGAGGTATAGGAAAAAATGCTCAACATTATTAATCATCACAAAATTACAAATTAAAACCACAAAGAAATATCACCTCACTCCTATCAGAATGGATATTTTTTAAAAGGTGAAAGATAACTAGTATTGGTGAGGAATTGGAAAAAAGGAATTCCTTCACACAGTTGGTGGGAATGTAACTTAGTATAGCCATCATGGAAAATAACATGAAAACTCATCAAAAAATTAAAAATAGACTTGTCCTAAGATTCAGCAATCACGGGCGGAGGCAAGATGGCTCATTGGAGCCAGCTTTCCACAGAGGCTCCCATCCAGAAGGAGAGTTAAAGGATAGATGTTTAGCAAGAAAGCTGATGGTTCAGATCTGAGCCAAGAGAGAAGGTTGAAAAATGCACATCACCCCTGCTGAGGTGAGCTGCGACCCCAAGTATACAAACAAAAGGTACAAAAATTCATCGCCAAGCAGATGGGAGTCCCCTCCCCCATGAGAACGGCTCACAGTATACTCCATACAAACAAGTGAGTGGAGTACAAATATCCTCCCATTTTATCCCACGGGAGAGACCCTCTAAAAAGCAGACCACCTTCCCCTACTAGGGTGCCATGGCACTCTCATGTCAGGCATAAAACTGTATAAAACTATATATTCTCTACCTACAATTTTGAACTCCCAGCACTCCCCTCCACTCTCACCCCAAGGTCTGGAAGTCTGTCCCCCATGGAGTCCAGATTCTTGGGCATTTTTTCGAGAGGTGGGGATGGGGCATGGGTTGTTGCTGACCTGTGCTGATTCTCTGGCACAGGAGAAAGGACAGGATGGTCAGCTGAGAGGGAACCTCAGCTGAGAAGGAACCATACAGGAGTGGTGGTGCCCTGAGACACAGAGCGGCAGCCACAGCAGTGGAAACAATGGGGCTCACACACCTGGGGATACTTTGAAAGGGCACTCCCAGTCTCTCTGGGCAACCAGAGGAAGTGGGGTATCTTCTCCAGTAGCAGCCACTGGTGGAATAGTTATGGGACGGAAATGCAGGCCCTGTAAGTAAAGAGTAGGCCTGAGGTTGTACCAGCCTAGGCAGAGGGCAGGGAATAGAATATGCATGCACAGAGACAGCAGACTCCCAGGGCGGAGCTGACTCAGAGGACTTCTTCACTGAGCCTCAGAAGAACCTGGCCCTCAGGGGATCATAGCTGAGAAAAAAGCCAGCAGATAGAGGCTGGAACTGACAGCTGAGTCCTGAGCTCTGACCATTTGCCCCAACACAAACTGTATCCAAGACAGGGCAATGGCAAAGACAGGGCTAAGCTGCTCAGACAGCCTCTGGTCCACATGGGAATATAGCTGCAAAGTTGTTCTGTTCTGTCAGCAACATCTATCAGGGGCAGGGCTAGAACTGAGTGAAATACCCCAACCCCCATTAAACACCCGAGGTTCTCAGCCCTCAACTCCCCCTGCTGGATGGTGGCACAGTGTTGCAGCCTGGCTTAGGAGACATAGATATCCCTGTGACTCAGGCAGGTGCAAACCCCTGGAGCATTTGCTCATTAAAGGGAACTGGGTCACAGCCCTACAGGTTATCAGTGACTGGGTGTGACAGAGGTGCAAGGTGGGGAAGGATACATAAACCTTCCCAGACTAATTTATTTGCTGGGTGGGTCCTTCTGACTTCACAGAGCACCAGAGCGAGTCATACTCCAGTAGCCAGCAGACCCTTGCTATCTAGTTGCTGGAGACCTTTTGAACTCTCCCACCTGAGACTGGTGCTGACTGGGACAATTGATTTGGACCTCTTAAACTGGGCCAATCACCTGAGGACTATCCAAAGTGGTTCCCTGGGTGTGTGGTTGTGGAAAAGTTTGATTTTCCTTTTTCAATTGTTGCCTGTGGGGAGGGGTGACCCAATTGCTGGTATTTCTCCACAGCTGAGACTTCAACCTAGAGTAACTGATTCACTAAGATAAGACAGAGGAGACCAGCTGAAAATAAGACAGAGCCACTTAGCCATGCCACACCAAGAAAGTCCTCAGTTTTTCAGGACATAGTACTGTATGGATCCTTGCAAAGCTCTAGGGGAAAAGGTACAGACACCAGTCCCAGATTTTGGGCAAAGGACTGGCCAATCACTACACCTGGAGCACCCAACCCAAATTCTCCTTATCTGCTCATCTAGCCAAATGGTGTAAAATAATCATAGGGCGGAATCAGCAAAAAAGCTCCAGTAACATGAATAAGCAGAGTAGATCAACTCCCCCAAGAAACAATTTGGTGGACACAACTGAAGATACCATTCATAAACAGATGGCTGAGATGTCAGAAGCTGAATTCAGAATTTGGGTTACAAATAAAATCAATAAAATAGAGATAAAGTTGGAATTAGAAATTCAAGGAGTATTTCAAAAGTTGTCTCAAGAATTCAAGAAATTCAAAGACAAAATCACCAAATATTTTGACACATTGAGATAAAAATTTGCAGCCCTCAAAGATCTGAGAAATACATTAGAATCCCTCAGGAACAGAATGGAGCAGGCAGAAGGATTTCTGACATTGAAGACAAAGCTTTTGAATGCTCCCAAACTCTCAAAGAGGAAGAGAAATGGAGAGCAAAAATGGATCATAAATGGATCATTCTCTCAGAGAGCTCTGGGAAAACGCAAATAAAAGCAATATTTGCCTGATAGGGATCCCTAAAGGTAATGAAGTGGCTTCACAAGGCACAGAGGCTCTTCTTCACAAGATTATGAAAGAGAACTTTCAAGACATGCCAAGAGATTCTGAAACTCAGTTAGCAGATAGTTTCAGAACCACAAGACAACTCAACCCAAATAAGACATCCCCCAGGTACATCATAATTAACTTCACTGAAGTTAATATGAAGGAGAAAATTCTGAAAGAAGCCAGATGGAAGAAAACCATAACCTACAAGGGGAAAAATATCAGAATAACTGCAGATCTCTGCTGAAAACTTTCAAGCTAGAAGAGGGTGGTCATTGACTTCTAATCTCCTAAAACAAAATAACTTTCAATAACTTTCGGGATCCTGTATCCAGCTAAACTGAGTTTCATTTATGATGGAGAAATGAAATACTTTAATGACATTCACATGTTGAAGAAATTTGCCAGCTCTCCAGGATATTCTCAGACCTATTCTCCATAATGACTAGCATAATCCTCCACCACAAAAGTAAACTCACTCAGAAACTTTTGATTAAATTCTAACTTCCACAGTGGCAAAAGGATTAAAAATGCCCACTGGACTTTTGAAAAACTCAATACCCAAAATTCTACAAGGCTTATCAATATTCTCAATTAATGTGAATAGCTTAAATTATTCTCTAAAGAGGCACAGGTTGGCTGACTGGATAAAAAAAACTAAGGCCATATATCTGTTGCATACAAGAATCTCATCTTACCTTAAAGGATAAATATTGACTCAGGGTGAAGGGATGGTCATCTATATTCCAGGCAAATGGAAAACAGAAAAAAGCAGGTGTTGCAATCTTCTTCGCAGACAAAATAGGTTTTAAGCCAACAAAAGTAAGGAAGGATAAGGATGTATATTTCATATTTGTTAAGGGTAATAATAAATCTGATGAGATTTTAATTACTAATATTATGCACCCAACCAGAACGCACCTCAATTTATAAGAAAAACTCTAACAGACATGAGCAACTTGAATTCCTCCAGCTCCATAGTAGTCAGAGATTTTAACACTCCTTTAGCAGTGTTGGATAGATTCTCCAATAAGAAGCTAAGCAAAGAAATCTCAGATTTAAACTTACCAAATTTTTGGAACAAAAATTGACAATGAAGACAGGAATTATCAGAACCTCTGGGATACTGCAAAGGCAGTCCTAAGAGGTAAATTTATAGTGCTGCAAGCCTTCCTCAAGAGAATGGAGAGAGAGGAACTTAACAACTTAATGGGACATCTCAAGCAACTGGAAAAGAAAGAACATTCCAACCCCAAACCCAGAAGAACAAAAGAAATAACCAAAAATAGAGCAGAATTAAATTAAATTGAAAACAAAAGAATTATACAACAGATTAATAAATCAAAAAGTTGTTTTTTTGAAAAGGTCAATAAAATAAATAAATCTTTAGCTAACTTAACCACGAAAAAAAGAATAAAATCCCTAATTTCATCAATCAGAAACACTAAAGATGAAATAACACCAGACTCCTGAGAAATTAAAAAAATCCTTAATAAATTTACAATATGAATATTTCATATTCTCAGAAATATGAAAATTGGAAGGAAATTGATCAATACTTGGAAGCATGCCACCTCCCAAAACTCAGCCAGAATGAAGTGGAAATGTTGAACAGGCCTATATCAAGTTCTGAAATAGCATCAACTATACAAAATCTCCCTAAAAAGAAAAGCCCAGGACCAGATGGCTTCATGACAGAATTCTACCAAACCTTTAAAGAGGAACCTATAACCTATATTACTCAACCTTTTCCAAAATATAGAAAAGAAGGAATACTACGCAACACATTTTATGAAGCAAACGTCACCTTAATTCCTAAACCAGAAAAAGATCCAACAAGAAAAGAAAATTATAGACCAATATCACTAATGAATATTGATGCAAAAATATTCAATAAGATCCTAACAAACAGAATCCAACAACACATCAAACAAATTATACACCATGAGCAAGTGGGTTTTATCCCAGGGTCTCAAGGCTGGTTCAATATACGTTAATCTATAAATATAAACCAGCACATAAACAATTTAAAAAACAAAGACCATATGATTTCTCTCAATTGATGCAGAAAAAGCTTTTGATAATATCCAGTATCCCTTCATGATCAGAACACTTAAAAAAATTGGTATAGAAGGGACATTTCTTAAACTGATAGAGGCTATCTGCAGTAAACCCACAGCCAATATCATATTGAATGGAGTTAAGTTGAAATCAGTTCCACTTAGATCAGGAAGCAGGCAAGGTTGTCTCCATTGCTCTTCAACATCGTAATGAAAGTTTTAGCCATTGCAATTAGGGAAAAAAAGGCGATCAAGAGTATTGACATAGGGTCAGAAGAGATCAAACTTTCACTCTTCACAGATGATATGATTGTAAACCTGGAAAACATCAGGGATTCTACTACAAAACTCTTAGATGTGATCAAGGAATACAACAGTGCCTTAGGTTACAAAATCAACACTCATAAATCTATAGCCTTTATATATACCAACAATAGCCAAGCCGAAAAAACAGTCAATGACTCTATTCCATTCACAGTAGTGCCAAAGAAGATGAATTATTTGGGAGTTTACGTAACAAAGGATATAAAAGATCTCTATAAAGAGAACTACAAAACTCTAAGAAAAGAAACAGCTGAAAATGTTAACAAATGGGAAAAATATACCATGGTCATGGCTGGGAAGAATCAACATTGTTAAAATATCCATACTACCCAAAGCAATATACAATTTTAATGCAATCCCTATTAAAGCTCCATTGCCATAATTTAAAGATCTTGAAAAAATAATACACCGTTTTATATGGAATCAGAAAAAAACTTGAATAGCCAAGACATTACTGAGGAATAAAAATAAAGCAGAAGGAATTATGCTACTAGACCTCAGACTATACTACAAATTGATAGTCATCAAAACAGCATGGTACTGGCACAAAAACAGAGAGGTAGATGTATGGAACAGAATAGAGAACCAGGAGATGAACCCAGCTACCTACCATTATTTGATATTTGACAAGCCAATGAAAAACATTTAGTGGGGAAAAGATTCC
>CAUYON010034192.1:0-13676 GCA_963573935.1 Arctocebus calabarensis
AACCAAAAAATGGCTGGGCGTTGTGGCGGGCACCTGTAGTCCCAGCTACTTGGGAGACAGAGAGAGGCAAGAGACTCGCTTGAGCCCAGGAATTGGAGGTTGCTATGAGCTGTGATGCCACGGCACTCTATCCAGGGTGACAGCTTGAGGCTCTGTCTCAAAAAAGAAAAAAAAAAAAAAAAAGAAAAGTGGTTACAAAAGGCTGGGAAGAAGAGAAAATGGGGAATTATTGTTAAATGGTTGAAGGAGTAACAAACCACTATTGCAAATACATGTACCTAATTACATTACTATTTAACAGACATCAATTTACCCTCATTCTAACCTAAGAATGAAGTATCTTATTAAATGCATATTAATTACTATAGCATGAAGGAACTCCATATTAAAATATGATAAGATAAACATGAAAAAAGTTATTATTTGGCATCAAATATGCAAGTCAGAAGGACTTCCACTAGTCAAACACAGAATCCTGAATAAGGTTGACTATTTTCTGCCCAAACTTAGAAGATTTAACTAGTTTTGGAAAAGTGTAGAAGAGGTACCTATTTGTGGATAAACCTATACCTAGTACACGACTCATTTAAAAACATAGTAAAAGGGCAGCACCTGTGGCTCAAAGGAGTAGGGCGCCAGCCCCATATGTCAGAAGTGACAGGTTCAAACCCAACCCCGGCCAAAAACCACAAAAAAAAAAAAAAAAAACCATAGTGAAAAAATATAATACAAATCCTGAGTTATAAATAGTGCCATCTCATTTAGTCACTCCTAACAATTAATGCTTCATTAACTTGAAATCAAACCCTATCTAAATTATACCAGTAAGTGCCACAGTATATCCTATTTATATTAGCATGGCATAGGAGTTAGGTCTACCTCACATTTTAGATAGCAAGTAGGATGGCAAAGACATCATTTTGGTCAGGTGCTGGCTCATACCTATAATCCTAGCACTTTGGGAGGCCAAGGAGGGTGGATTGCCTGAGCTCAGGAGTTCAAGACCTCCATCTCTACTAAAAATTAAAAAACTAGGCTCGGCGCCTATGGCTCAAGCGGCTATGGCACCAGCCATATACACCTGAGCTGGCGGGTTCGAATCCAGCCTGGGCCCACCAAACAACCATGACGGCTGCAACCAAAAAATAGCCAGACATTGTGGCGGGTGCCTGTAGTCCCAGCTACTTGGGAGGCGGAGGCAGGAGACTCCCTTGAGCCTAGGAGCTGGAGGTTGCTGTGAGCTGTGATGCAATGGCACTCTACCCAGGGCAACGGCTTGAGGCTCTGTCTCAAAATAAATAAATAAATAAATAAATAAAATAAAAATAAAAAACGAGCTGGGTACTTGGTACAAACATGTAGTCCCAGCTACTCGGGAGGCTAAGGCAAGAGGATCGCACAAGCCCAAGAGTTTGAGGCTGCTGTGAATTATGACACCATGGTACTCTACCCAGGGTGACAGAGTAAGACTCTATCTGCACCCCCCCAAAAAAAGAAAGAAAAGAAAATAGCATTTTCCTCTAAGACATTAGCCTGCAAATATTTGTATTTATGCATAAACACTCTGTACATCATATTACGAACAAAATAATATAAAAACAACAACCACATTTTCTTTCTTTCTTTCTTTGTTTTTTGAGACAGAGTATCACTTTGTCGCCCTCGGTAGAGTCCGGTGGTGTCACAGCTCATAGCAACCTCCAACTGTTGGGCTTAGATGATTCTCTTGCCTCAACCTCCTGAGTAGCTGGGACTACAGGCACCCACCACAATGCCTGGCTATTTTTGTTGCAGTTGTCACTGCTGTTTTAGCTGGCCAGGGTTGGGTTCGAACCCACCACCCTTGGTATATGGGACCAGCGCCCTACCCACTGAACCACAGGCACCGCCCAAAAACCACATTTTCAAAGCAAAACAAAAACAGTAACACCGAAGCTGGTAAATTCCTCAGATGACTGATGACCAAGTAGAAAAAAAATTCTGTGCGGGGAAGACATCAAGATGGCTATCAAGAGGTGCCCAATGTTGGCTCGGCGCCTATGGCTCAGCAGGCTAAGGTGCCAGCCACGTCCACCTGAGCTGGCAGGTTTGAGTCCAGCCCGGGCCCGCCAAAACAACAATGAGGGCTGCAACCAAAAAAATGGCCAGGCGTTGTGGCGGGCGCCGTGGTCCCAGCTACTTGGGAGGTGGAGGCAAGAGACTCGCTTGAGCCTAGGAATTGGAGGCTGCTGTGAGCTGTAATGCCACCGCACTCTATCCAGGGTGACAGCTTGAGGCTCTGTCTCAAAAAAAAAAAAAAAAAAAAAAAAAAGAGGTGCCCAATGTTCATCTCCTATCCCCAAAGGACCAAAACTATACACAATGAAACATCAACTAGAGTGTCTAAGAGAGAACACTGGAATCCAGCAAAAAAGGGACAAAGACCCTGTAAGGCACACAAAAACCTGGAATGGCAGAATAAAGAGAGAAGCAAAGCACCTGGCCAGGATTGCTGGGAGCCAAAGACTCCCTAATGTAGAGAAATGAAGTGAAAGATCACTACAGTCCCCATTACCACTGCACATGCCTGCAATCCTAGTTACAAGAGAGTCGCCCCACAGTCTTCACAAGCCCTGAGCCCAGTATAAGAGATGCTGAGTCCACATGGCTACACTGCTTCAGAAAAAGAACTCATGTTGGTCACCTCTCTGCAATTTTGAGAACAGAGCCACTACTGATGAGTGCATACTGCCTTGGGCCCCAAAAGCCCCTGTATTTTCACATCCCTGGGGTCCCCCCACCATCTTCTCACACTCACAGAAAGAGATGAAAGACCATTACCCCAGTCAAACTAAGCAGTGTAACTATGATCCTGGAACCTGAACATGTGCATAGCTCTATAACTTAAGGAACCATCACACATGTTTCCCAAGGCCTATAAGTCAGCTGCTCCATGCCTGCCACCACTGGTAAGCTACCTCTGGGACTGGCAGAGGTATCATATACCACATGTTCCCCAGGGCCTAGAGATTGGCATACCTGGCACCCCCACATCCTTGACCAAAGGAGCTGCCCTACTCTACATAAACACCCTGCAGTGCCCCAATACTGACCCATCTGGGCCTATGCCATCAACAAAGTCAAGTCACTATCGCCACAAACATTCACAGGCTAGGTCAAGACACCAATGATGGTGTGCCAAAGAAATCACACCAAGACTGTATCACTTTGCTCACTCAGAGTCAAAACCAAAGTATCCTACCCAACCAATACATTAGAATACATCTACAGAAAAGCCTTTCCCTAAAAAAGCTAACAAAAAGATTTGAAGAAGTGACTATTCCAACAAATGTGACCATATCAACCAAGGGACACAAAATCATGAAAATCTAAAGAAACATGACACCTCCAAAGGAACATCATAATTCCCCAGTAACAGACAACAATGAAAAAGAAATCTACAAAATGCCTGAAATTGATTTCAAAACAATGATCTCAAGGAAACTCAGTGAAATACAAGAAAATATACATAGAAAATCCAACAAAAAAGTAAAGAAAACTATTCATAACCTGAATCAGAAATCCAAGAAAGAAATAGATACAATAAAAAAGAACCAAACAGAAACCTTGAATGTGAATAATTCAAAATAAAATAAAAAAAACAATCCAGGCAGGGGTGTCCAACCTGAAGGCCACAGGCTGAAATCTGATTTTGTACAAAGCCCCAGGTCTTTTTCTGTTTATATCAGGTATCATGAAAGTTATGCATCGATCTTTATTTTTTGCTAATCAGCTTTCATTAGTGTTTGCGTATTTAATGAGTGGCCCCAGACAACTCTTCTTCTTCTAATGTGAATCAGAGAAAAAGAAAAGGCTGGACAATCCTGATCATGAGTATTAACAATATACTAGATCAAGCAGAAGAATCTGTAAACTTGATAGTTTTTTGGAATAACCCAGTCAGACAAAAATATTTTTTGAAGAATGAAGAAAAAATAAAAAGAATGGAAAAAGCCTATTCCTATGGGATAGCATTAAGCAAGCAAATGTTCATATAATGGCAGTTTGCAAGGGAAAAGAGATGGCAAAAAGTATAACTGAAAACTGCCCAGCTCTTGTGAGAAATATGAACATACAGATCAGGAAGCTCAAAACCTCCCAAATGGAATCAACCCCAAAACATACTCTCTACGGTACGATATAATCAAACTGTGACACGTCAAAGAAAAAGAAAGAATTCTTTAAAAATCAAGAAAAAATGTTGCTCTCTGGTCCTCCTGTTTGTCAGACAGCTGCTTCTTCCAGCACAGCACCAGCAGCATCCCCGAGGCACCATGGTGAAAGTGAAGGCTGGAATAAATGGCTTTGGTCGTATTGGGCACCAGGTCACCAGGGCTGCTTTTAACTCTGGCAAAGTGGATAACCCCTTCATTGACCTCAACTACATGGTCTACGTGTTCCAGTATGATTCCATCCATGGCAAATTCCATGGCACAGTCAAGGCTGAGAACAGGAAGTTTGTCATCAATGGAAATCCCATAACCATCTTCCAGGAGCGAGATCCCACTAAAATTAAAAGGGGTGAGGCAGGCACTGACTATGTTGTGGAGTCCACTGGCATCTTCACCACCATGGAGAAGGCTGGGGCTCCTACAAGAGAGTGCAAAAACGGTTGTCATCTCTGCCCCTTCTGCTGATGCCCCCATGTTTGTGATGGGTATGAACCACAAGAAGTATGAAAACAGCCTCAGCATTGTCAGGAATGCCTCCTGAACCACCAACTGCTTAGCCCCTTTGGCCAAGGTCATCCATGACAACTTTGGCATCATGGAGGGACTCATGACCACAGTCCATGCCATCCCTGCCACCCAGAAGACTGTGGATGGCCCCTCTGGGAAGTTGTGGCATGATAGTTGCAGGGCTCTCCAGAACATCATCCCTGCTTCAACTGGTGCAGCCAAGGCTGTGAGTAAGGTCATCTCTGAGCTGAATGGGAAGCTCGCTGGCATGGCCTTCCGTGTCCTCACTGCCAATGTGTCAGTTGTAGATCTTATCTGCCATTTGGAGAAGGCTGCCAAATACAATGATACCAAGAAGGTGGTGAAGCAGGCATCAGAAGGCCCCCTAAAGGGCATCCTGGATTACACTGAGCACTAGGTCAGTCCCTCTGACTTTAACAGTGAAACCCATTCTTCCACCTTTGATGCTGGGGCTGGCATTGCCCTCAACAACCACTTTGTCAAACTCATTGCCTTGAATGACAATGAATTTGGCTACAGCAACAGGGTGGTGGACCTTATGGCCCACATGGCCTCCAAGGAGTAAGAGCCCCTGGACCACCAGCCCCAGCCAGAGCACAAGAGGAAGAGAGATACCCTTAGCTGCTGGGGTCCCTGCCTACTCAGTCCCCTACCTCACTGAGAATATCCCCTTGACACAATCTCCACACCAAATGCCCTGAAGGACAGGAGGGGCCTAGGGAGCCCCACCTTGTCATGTAACATCAATGAAGTTCCCTGAATTCAGCAAAAAAAAAAAAGAAAAAGAAAAAATGTTACCACATACAATGGAATCCCCATCAAACAAACAGCAGATTTGTCAGCAGAAATTTTACAGACCGAAAGAAAATAAAACAACATGTTCAAAGTGCTGAAAGAAAGGGGGGAAAAACTGTCAACCAAGAATGCTATATTCAGCAAAGCTATCCTTCAGAAATGAAACAAAATAGACTTTCCCAGACAAGCAATACCTGAGGAAATTCATCACCACAAATAAGACTGCCTTTACAAAAAATGTTGAAAAGACACAAAACTACAAGTCAAAATACTTGTAAATGCAAACATCCTCAATAATATACCAGCAAATCAAAATAAATAGCAATAAAAAGATCATATAGGCTCAGTGCCCGTAGCACAGTGGTTACGGTGCCAGCCACATATACCAAAGTTGGTGGGTTAGAACCCAGCCTGGGCCAGCTAAAACAACAAAAAAGAGCCAGGCGTTGTGGCAGGCGTCAGTAGTCCTAGCTACTTTAGAGGCTGAGACAAGAGAATCGCGTAAGCCCAAGAGTTTGAGACTGCTGTTAGCTATGATGCTATGGCACTCTACCGAGGGCGACATACTAGGACTCTGTCTTAAAAACAAACAAACAGGCTCAGCGCCTGTGGCTCACTGGGCTAAGGTGCCAGCCACGTACACCTGAGCTGGCGGGTTCAGATCCAGCCCGGGCCCGCCAAACAACAATGGTGGCTGCAACCAAAAAATAGCTGGGCGTTGTGGTGGGTGCCTGTAGTCCCAGCTACTTAGGAGGCGGAGGCAGGAGAATCACTTGAGCCTAGGAGTTGGAGGTTGCTGTGAGCTGTGATGTCACAGCACTCTACCCAGGGTGATAGCTTGAGGCTCTGTCTCAAAAACAAACAAACAGGCTCGGTGCCTGTGGCTCAACGGGCTAAGGCGCCAGCCACGTACACCTGAGCTGGCGGGTTCGAATCCAGCCTGAGCCTGCCAAACAACAATGACGGGGCTGCAACCAAAAAATGGCCCGGCGTTGTGGCGGGCGCCTGTAGTCCCAGCTACTTGGGAGGCGAAGGCAAGAGACTCGCTTGAGCCCAGGAATTGGAGGTTGTGTGAGCTGTGATGCCACCGCACTCTATCCAGGGTGACAGCTTGAGGCTCTGTCTCAAAAATAAAATTAAAAAAAAAAATAAAAAAAAAAAAAATATATATAAAAAAAAAAAAAAAAAAAAACAAACAAACAAAAAAAAGCAAAAAAAAGATCATATAACATGATCACATGGGATTTAGCACAGAGATGAATAGATGGCTAAATATATGCAAATCAATAAATGTGATACATCACATCAATAGAACTAAAGACAAAAGCCATATGATAACCTCAATAGATGAAGAAGTATTTGATAAAATTCAACATCTGTTCACAACAGAAACTCTCCAAAGGGCTGGGCATGGTGGCTCACACCTGTAATCCTAGCATTCTGGGAGGCCAACGTGGGTGGATTGCTTCAGCACAAAAGTTCAAGACCAGCCTGAGCAGGAAAAGAGACTCCGTCTCTACTAAAAAAAAAAAATTAGCCAGGCGTTGTAGTGGGTGCCTGTACTCCCAGCTACTCCTGAGGCTGAGGGAAGAGGATCCCTTGAGTCTAAGAGTTTGAGGTTGTTATAAGCTATGACACTATGACACACTACCTAGGGCAACAGAATAAGACTCTGCCTCAAAAAAAGAAAAAAAAAAAAAAAAAAAAACATATCCAAAAATTAGGTATAGAAGGAATATACCTCAACACAATAAAAGTCCTATATGATAAACCCACAGCTAATGTCATACTACAAGGAGAAAAGTCAAATCTTTTCCTCTCAGAACTGGAAGACAGGGCCAGGCGCAGTGGCTCATGCCTATAATCCTAGAACTCTGGGAGGCTGAGGTGGGTAGATTGCCTGAGCTCAAAGGTTCGAGACCAGCCTAAGCCAGAGCAAGATCTCATCTCTAAAAATAGCCAGGGATTGTGGTAGACACCTGTAGTCCCAGTTACTTGGGAGGCTGAGGCAAAAGAATCACTGAAGCCCCAGGATTGGAGGTCGCTATGAGTTATGACGCCACGGCACTCTACTGAGGGCGACAAATGAGATTTTGTCTAAAAAAAAAAAAAAGAAAAAGAAAAAGGTGAGAGTAGAAGCATGATTAATATAGACTGAGAGGGTAGGGAGCAGAGGGAGAGGTTAATGAATGCAAGATTACGGTTAGAGAGAAATGATAAATGTGGGCTCGGCACCTGTGGCTCAACGGGCTAAGGCACCAGACACATACACCTGAGCTGGTGGGTTTGAATCCAGCCCAGCCCACCAAACAACAATGACGGCTGCAACCAAAAAATGGCTGGGTGTTGTGGTGGGCGCCTGTAATCCCAGCTACTTGGGAGGCGGAAGCAAGAGACTCGCTGAAGCCCAGGAATTGGAGGTTGCTGTGAGCTGTGATGCCACCGCACTCTATCCAGGATGACAGATTGAGGCTCTGTCTCAAAAAAAAAAGAAGAAATGATAAATGTGAAGTGACTGATATGCTTATTACCTTGATTTTATCACTACACACTGTATATGCTATGAAATATCACACTGTACTCAATATGTACATTATGGGTCAACTGAAAATAATTTTTTGTTTCTGAGACAGAGTCTCACTGTGTCATCCTCTGTAGAGTACTGGGATGTCACAGCTCACAACGAACTCTTGGGCTTAAGCAATTCTCTTGCCTCAGCTTTCCAAGTAGCAGGGACTATAGGCGCCCGCCACAACGCTCAGCTATTTTTTGTTGTAGTTGTCATTGTTTAGCAGGCCTGGGCCAGGTTCAAACCTGCCAGCCTCACTGTATGTGGCCAGCGCCCTAACCACTGAACAATGGGCACCAAGCCTAAAAATAATTTTGTGGGGAATTAAAAATAATTTTTTAGGCTCGGCGCCTGTGGCTCAACAGGCTAAGGCGCCAGCCACGTACACCTGAGCTGGCGGGTTCAAATCCAGCCCGGGCCCGCCAAACAACAATGACGGCTACAACCAAAAAAAAATGGCCAGGCGTTGTGGTGGGCGCCTGTAGTCCCAGCTACTTGGGAGGCAGAGGCAGGAGACTCGCTTGAGCCCAGGAAGTGGAGGTTGCTGTGAGCTGTGATGCCACAGCACTCTATCCAGAGTGACAGCTTGAGGCTCTGTCTCAAAAAATAATAATAATAATTTTTTAAAATTCAAAAAAAGTCTGTGACCAAACAAGAAAAAAGTTGATAAATATGTGCTTATATAATTGCTATAGTGTTTACAAATATAGCAAATCACAGGGGTTGAAAAGGCCTGGATTCTGTGAAGCACTGACAATTGAGAAATAAAGTAAGTAAAATTTGGATGGGGGGTATATATGTATTAAGGTAACCAACTTGTCTCATTTTGCCCAGTATTTCTTCAATTTCACTTAATCCTGGGCAAACTGGATGGTTCATTACTCTATTATACATACATGGATGATATGGTTTGAATGTTTGTGTCACTTAAAAAAATAAATGTTGAGGGTGGCACCTATGTCTATGAGTGCTGGCCCCATATACCGAGGGTGACAGGTTCGAACCCGGCCCCAGCCAAACTGCAACAAAAAAACAGCCGGGTGTTATGACAGGCGCCTGTAGTCCCAGCTACTCAGGAGGCTGAGGCAAGAGAATCGCCTAAGCCAAGAGCTGGAGGTTGCTGTGAGCTGTGACGTCGTGGCACTCTACCAAAGGTGACAAAGTGAGATTCTGTCTCTTAAAAAAAAAAAAAAATTCATGTTGAAACTCAAACTCCAATGCGAAAGTATTAAGAGATGTGCCCTTTAAGAAGTGATTAGATCACTCTACTCTCATGAATGGATTAGCATCCCTATAAAAGGGCTGGAGCAGAGATCTTGAAAGCAGAGAACAGGTATTACTCAGATACTGAATATGGCAAATTTTTTTTTTTTTTTTTTTTTTGAGACAGAGTCTCACTATGTCACCCTTGGAGAAGTGCTCTTGGGCTTAAGTGATTCTCCTGCCTCAGCCTCCCAAGTAGCTGGGACTACAGGCACCCGCCATAACACCCACCTATATGTTGTGGCAGTTGTCATTGTTGTTTAGCTAGTTCAGGCTGGGTGTGAATCCTCCAACCTCGGTGTATGTGGCTGCAGCCATAATCACTGTGCTACAGACATTGAGTCGAATATGGCAATATATTAATCTTGAACTTCCCAAACTCCCAGACTGTAAGAAATAAATTTATACTATGTATAAATTACCCATTTACAGGTTATTTTGATATAGTAGTCAAAGACAATGGGAGATATTAATTAGACCAGGCTAGTCTATGATGCAGTAATAAATAAATGCAGAAATTTAAACAACTTAACTAGAAAGGTCATTTCTCCATCATATTACATGTCTAACTTGGGGAACTAGAAGGCAAGGAAGTTGATCTACATAGTCACTCAGAAACAGCCTGGCAGTGGTTCTCCCCTACTAATTATGCCATTAAGAACATATAGTCCCAAAATAATATAGGCCAGAAATTCAGATTATATAAAGAAAGAAGATTGAAAAAGGAATAGTGAAAGGTCAACTTTTATTCTTCTTATGCTTAATTGATCTAACAAATAACAATTTGTTCAAAATAATAATACTATCAGTGTATTTGATTATGTATACTTGTGTGTATATACATATATACGTGCTCATGTGTAAGTGAAATGAAAAGCAGCAAAATACAAGGAACAAGAGGAAAGAATTACAAATTTATTTTATTTCCTGATACTCAGACAAAAGCTGAGAAGATATTTCATTTTTGTCATTTTTATGTTTTATTTTATTATTTTTTGAGCAGGGACTTCATCTGGCTAGAGTGCAGTAGTATCATAACTCACTATAGTCTGAAACTCCTAGGCTCAAGTGATGTTCCTGCTTTAGCTTTCCAAGTACAGCCTGACCAATATTTCTAAAAATATTTTTAGCTAGGCGGTGCCTGTGGCTCAAAGGAGTAAGGTGCCAGCCCCATATACCGGAGATGGTGGGTTCAAGCCTGGCCCCAGCCAAAAACGGCAAAAAAAAAAAAAAAAACTTTAAAAAATATTTTTAGGGTAGAGCCTGTGGCTCAAAGGAGTAGGACCCTGGCCCCATATGCCGGAGGTGGTGGGTTCAAACCCAGCCCCAGCCAAAAAATATAAATATAACTAGATATATTTATATATATTTTTATATATATTTAAACATATTTTTAAAATATATTTAAAATATATAAAATATATTCATATATTTTTAAAATATATATATATTTATATTTATATATATATATTTTTAGCTGGTTGGTGGCACCCATATTACAGTGGGTAGGGCGCCAGCCACATATACCCAGGCTGATGGGTTTGAACCTAGCCCAGGCCAGCTAAACAATGACAACTGCAACAAACAGCTGGGCGTTGTAGTGGGCGTCTGTAGTCCCAGCTACTTGGGAGGCTGAGGCAAGAGAATTGTTTAAGCCCAAGAGTTCGAGGTTGCTATGAGCTGTGACACCACAGCAATCTACTGAGGGCAACATAGTGAGACTCCATCTCCAAAAATATATATATATAATATTTATTAGCTGGTGAGAATGCAAGCTAATACGGCCTTTTTGGAAAGAAGTTTGGAGAATACTCAAGGAATTGAAAGTAGACCTACTGTTCGATCCTGCAATTCCTCTACTAGATATATACCCAGATGATCAAAAATCAATTTTCAGGGGCGGCGCCCGTGGCTCAATGAGTAGGGCGCTGGCCCCATATACCAAAGGTGGCAGGTTCAAACCCATCCTTGGCTGAACTGCAAAACAGAAAAATAGCTGGGCGTTGTGGCAAGCACCTGCATTCCCAGCTACTTGGGAGGCTGAGGCAAGAGAATTGCCTAAGCCCAGGAGATGGAGGTCGCTTTGAGCTGTGTAACACCATGGCACTCCACGGAGGGCCATAAAGTGAAACAACAACAACAACAAAAAAATCAATTTTCAGGCTTGGTGCCTATAGCTCAGCAGTTAGGATGCCAGCCACATACATCAGGGCTGGTAGGTTCAAACCTGGCATAGGCCTGCCAAACAAAAATGATAACTACAACAAGAAAATAGCTGGGCATTGTACCAGTGAATGTAGTCCCAACTACTTGAAAGGCTGAGGCAAGAGAATCACGTAAGCCCAAGAATTTGAGGTTGCTATGAGCTGTGATGCCAGGGCACTCTATCAAGGGCAACATAATGAGATTCTGTCTCAAAAAAAATCCTCATTAGTATAGTGATTTGTAAAAAGAAAAAAAAAAAAAACCCTCATTTTTCAACTTAGACATTTGCACCAGAATATTTATGGCAGCCCAATTCATAATAGCCAAGATATGGAAATAGCCCAAGTGCCCATCGACCCATGAATGGATTAACAAATTGTTGTATACGGACACCATGGGCTACTATGCAGGCATAAAAAACATTGAGATGTCACATCTTTTATGTTTACCTGGATGGAGCTGGAACATATTCTTCAAAGTAAAGTTATCTCAAAAATAGAAAAAAAAGTATTCAATGTACTCAACACTACTATGAAATCAATATATAATCACCTACACATTCATATGAATGGTAAAATATAACTATAGTCCAGAAAGTAGAAGGGAAGAGGAGAGAGAGGGGAGAAGAGGGTGTAGGTCAGGAGGAGGGAGAGTATTTGGGGTGACCTCACCTAATGTGCATACTGCAATGATACATTTTAAAACTGTTAAGAAAAGAATATAACTGTCTTACCACAACAAATAAGTAAGCAAGGTGATGGATGTGTTAATCAGTTCGATGTAAACATTCGACATTGTATATTAAATCAGCACACTGAACCCCATAAATGCATCAGTGTACACAGTTATCACTTAATAAATTAAAAAATGTATGTTTGTAAAAGATCAAGTATGGTGGCTCACACCTATTATCCTAGCACTTTGGGAGGCCAAGATAGGTGGATTGCCTGAGCTCAGGATTTTGAGACCAGCATGAGCCAGAGCAAGACCTCGTCTCTAAGCCATTGTGGCGGGTGTCTGTAGTTACAGCTACTTGGGAGACTGAAGCAAGAGAATCAATTAAACCCAAGAGTGAGCTACAACACCACAGCACTCTACCAAAGGTGACACAGTAAGACTCTGTCTCAAAAAATAAATAAATAGGGCGGTGCCTGTGGCTCAGTGGGTAGGACACTGGCCCCATATACCAAGGGTGACAGGTTCAAACCCAGCCCCGGCCAGCTAAAACAGCAGTGGCAACTGCAACAAAACTAGCCAGACATTGTGGCGGGCACCTGTAGTCCCTAGAGGTTGCAGTGAGCTGTGACGCCACAGCAGTCCACCAAGGACAACAAAGAGAGACTCTGTCTGAAAAGCAAAAATGAATAAATAAATAATAAATAAATAAATAAATAAGTATATATATGTATATATTTAAAAATTTTTGGCCTTGGCGCCTGTGGCTCAACGGGCTAAGGCACCAGCCACGTACACCTGAGCTGGTGGGTTCGAATCCAGCCCGGCCCGCCAAACAACAATGACGACTGCAACCAAAAATAGCCAGGTATTGTGGTGGGCGCCTGTAGTCCCAGCTACTTGGGAGGCAGAGGCAAGAGACTGGCTTGAGCCCAGGAGCTGGAGGTTGCTGTGAGCTGTGATGCCACAGCGCCCTATCCAGGGTGACAGCTTGAAGCTCTGTCTCAAAAAAATAAAATAAATAAATAAAAATTTTTGTAAAGATGGGGTCTTGCTGGTCTTAAACTCCTGGCCTCAAGTGATCCTCCTGCTTTGGTCTCCTAAAATATTAGGATAACAGGCATGAGCCACCACACCCTCCCAGACAGTATTATTTGGAATCAGATTATTTGCACATGAACACTGCAAACTCTAGGGTAACCACTAAAAGAGTAAAAAAGAGGGCTCGGCGCCTGTTGCTTAATTGTTAGGGTGCAGGTCACATATACCTGCAAGGCCGGTGGGTTTGAACTGGCTCAAGCCTGCTAAACAACACTGAGGACAAAAAATAGACTGGCAGGCACCTGTAATCCCAGCTACTTGGGAGGCTGAGACAGGAGAATTGCTTAAGCCCAAGAGTTGGAGGTTGCTATGAGCTGTTATGCCACAGC
>CAUYON010034193.1:0-28132 GCA_963573935.1 Arctocebus calabarensis
TTTTTTTTTTGAGACAGAGCCTCAAGCTATCACCCTGGATAGAGTGCTGTGGCATCACATCTCACAGCAACCTCCAATTCCTGGGCTCAAGCGAGTCTGCTGCCTCCACCTCCCAAGTAGCTGGGACTATAGGCACCGCCATAATGCCTGGCTATTTTTTGGTTGCCACCACTATTGT
Source organism: Arctocebus calabarensis (assembly GCA_963573935.1). Taxonomy (NCBI): domain Eukaryota; kingdom Metazoa; phylum Chordata; class Mammalia; order Primates; family Lorisidae; genus Arctocebus; species Arctocebus calabarensis. The sequence goes on from CAUYON010034193.1 coordinate 179, forward strand.
TGTTTGGCAGGCCCGGGCTGGATTCAAACCTGCCAGTTCAGCTTAGCCTGCTGAGCCACAGGTGCTGAGCAAATTTCTATTCTTTTAAATTTGCTGAGGTTAGACTTGTGACCTAAGATGTGATCAATTTTGGAGTATGTTCCATGGGCTGATGAGAAGAATATTTATTCAATTTTATTAGGATGAAATGTTCTGTAGATGTCTGTTAAATCTAGATGTAGAATGGTTTAGTTTAAATATAAAATGTCTTTACTTAGCTTCTTCTTAGAGAATCTATCCAACACTGCTAAAGTAGTATTATAATCTCCAACTACTATGGAGCTTGAGGAAATCAAGTTACTCATGTCTATTACAGTTTTTGTTATAAATAGAGGTGCATTCTGGTTGGGTGCATAAATATTAATAATTGAAATCTCATAATATTGAGTATTACCTTTAACAAATATGAAATGTCCATCTTTATTCTTTCTTACTTTGGTTGGTTTAATGCCTATTGTATCTGCAAATAAGATTGCAACACATGCTTTTTTCTGTTTTCCATTTGCCTGGAATATATGGAAGGGACCATGCCTATAGTCTAAATTTATCTTTTAAAGTAAGATGAAATTCTTATATGCAGCACATATCTGGCCTGAGTTTTTGTATTCAGTCAGCCAATCTATGCCTCTTTAGAGGAAAATTTAAACCATTCACATTAATTGAAAATATTAATAAATCTTTAGAAAATCTAGTGGACATTTTTAATCCTTTCATCATTGTGGAAGTTGGAATTTGATAAAATTTTCTGGATGTGTTTACTTTTGCATTGGAGGATTATGCTGGTCATTATGGAGGATAGATCTGAGACTATCCTAGAGAGCTGGTTTGGTTATAGCAAATTTCTTCAACATGTGGATGTCATTAAAGTATTTAATTAAAGTATTTAATTTCCCCATCATAAATGAAACTCAGTTTGACTGGATATAGGATCCTGGGTTGAAGGTTATTTTGTTTTAGAAGATTAAAAGCCAATGTTTATTCTCATCTAGCTTGAAAGGTTTGATCAGAGAGATCTGCAGTTATTCTAATATTCTTCCCCTGGTAGGTTATCGATTTATTGTCTCTGGTTGCTTTCAAAATTTTCTCCTTCATTTTTACTTTAGAGAACTTAATTATGATGTGCCTGGGGGATGTCTTGTTCATGTTGAGTCATTCTGGGGTTCTGAAACTGTCTGGTATCTGAATTTCAGAATCTCTTGGATTGTCTAGAAAGTTCCCTTTCATATTCTCATGAATAAGAGATTCTGTGTCTCGTGAAGCTGCTTCAACGCTTTTGGTGATCCCTATGAGGCAAATATTGGTTTTCTTTGAGTTATCCAAGAGTTCTCTGAGAGAGTGATCTGTTTTTGCCTTCCATTTTTCTTGCTCTTTGGAGGTTTGAGAGCATTCGAAAGCTTTGTCTTCCACGTCAGAAATCCTTTCTTCTGCTTGCTGCATTCTGTTACTGAGGGATTCTACAGAATTTCTCAGACCTTTAAGGGCTGAAACTTCTGTCTCAATGTGTCAAAGTCTTTGGTTATTTTGTCTTTGAATTTGTTGAATTCTTGAGACATCTTTTGGGTCATCTTTTGAATTACTGCTTGAAATTCTAATTCCATCTTTTCCTCCATTCCACTGATCTTACTTGCAATCCATATTCTGAATTCGATTTCAGACATCTCAGCCATTTGCCTTGCAGGAGATCTTGTGCTGTGTCTACCTTGTCATTACTTGAAGGGGTTGGTCTACTCTGATTATTCATATTGCCAGAGTTTTGCCATTGATTTTGCCCCATGATTTTTTTTCACTGTTGCGTCTGGCTCTTCAAGTGGTGGGCGCAGGGCTGTGCCATTGTCCGTGAAGCTTTTGGCCAGCGGTGGGCTGGCAGAGAGGCCTGGCGGTCGCCAGTGGGGTCCCTGGAAGAAGGCTGGCCTGCGGAGGACCTGTGGGTGCCAGGCAGAGGCCCGCACTGTCGCTGGGGGAGTTCCTGGCTGGGGGCAGACCTGCAGAAGCCTGGTGGTTGCTGGCAGGGTTTCTAGCAGATGGAGGGCCTGCAGAAGCCAGGCAAGCATGGGGCACAGGGCAAGGCATCTGCTGGGGAATTCCTGGCTGGGTAGTGGATCTGCAAAAGCCTGGTCGTTGTAGGCAGAGTTCCTGGCAGAAGGCATGCCTGTGGAAGCCCTGCAGATTCGGGGTGCAGTGCTGCATGATTGCCAGGGGATTTACTGGCCAGGGGCGGACCTGCAGGGGCCCTGCGAATGCCAGGTGGAGGTCCACGCAATCGCTGGTGGAGTTCCTGGCCAGGGGCAGACCTATGGAGGCCTGGCGGTTACCGGCAGAGTTTCTAGCAGATGGAGGGCCTGCAGAAGCCTGGCAACCATGGGGAGCAGGGCCGGAAATCTGCCGGGGGAATTCCTGGCCAGGGGTCAGACCTGCAGAGGCCTGGTGTTTGCAGGCCTGGCCACGGGATGGGCCTCCAGATGCCTGGCATTTGCACGTAGAGTTCCTGACAGAAGATAAGCCCATGGAAGCCCTGGATGCTGTGGGCGCAGGGCTGCATGGTCTCCAGGGAATTTACTTGCCAGGGCTGGGCCTATGGGGTCCCTGCGGGTGCCGAGTGGAGGCCCATGTGGTTGCTGGGGCATTTCCTGGCCAGGGGCATACCTGCGGAAGTCTGGAGGTCGCTGTCAGAGTTTTTAACAGATGGCGGGCCTGCGGAAGCCCAGCAAGCACGGGGCACAGGGCCAGGCACTCACCTGCGGCTTCCCTGTCCAGAGGGTGGGAGACTCGCCACTGCCCCCTGGAGGCTTTTTCCATTGGGGCTCTTGTTCCGGCAAGCGGGGGTTGGGGTGCTGCTCAGGGACCTCCTCCCTCAGTCTCAGAGGAGGTTAGGCTTCTGTTTCATGAGGTAAGGGGGGAAGGGTGTACAGTAACTTAAGAATGGTGGGGCAAAGCTTAGTTCAGGTTTTCTGCCTAGCAACAATTTTCAGAGTCACACCAGGGTGCTGAGGGGAAGCACACCCCACTTCCCACAGCACTCTTTTGTGGGGAGAGAGAAGAGGTCCACAGTTCACTGCTTGTCTGTAGAAAACCCACAGGAATAAAAGAGGAGACAAAAAAGAAAGGAAACAGAAAAGCAAGAAACTCATAGCTTTCTTGGGGAAGGGGATGGACACTCTTCCTTTCAGATGAATTTTGTACCTAAAGCTTACTTTCTTGGGGTTGCAGCCTGTCTCAGCAAAGGTGACCAGCAGAAATAATTTCTCACTCTTGGCTGGGTTCTCAGTATTTAGCTTAATTGCGTAGTTTCTGGAGGTTATCATCCTATTTGGACAGGAGCCTTTTTTGGAAGCTGCTTCCAGTCAGCCATCTTGCTCCGCCCCCTTTTTTGGAGTTTTTTATAGTTGATGCTATTTCAGAATGTGATATAGGCCTGTTCAGCATTTTCACTTCACTTTAGCTACATCTTGGAAGGTGGCGTGCTTCCAGGTATTGGTAAATCTCCTTTAGATTTTCATATTTCTGAGAATAAAGTTTCTTGTAATATTCATTTAGGATTTTTTTAATTTCTGAGGAGTCTGTTGTTATTTTGTCATTACCATTTCAGATTGATGAAAAAAGAGGTTTTACTCTTTTTTTCCTTGGTAGGTAAGCCAAAGGTTTATCTATTTTATTGACCTTTTCAAAAAAAACAACTTTTTGATTTGTTGATCTGTTGTATAATTCTTTTATTTTCAATTTCATTTAATTCTCCTCTAATTTTGGTTATTTCTTTTCTTCTGTTGGGTTTGGGATTGGAATGTTCTTCCTTTTCCTACTACTTGAGATGTTTTATTAAGCTATCAATTTCCTTTCTGTCTGTTCCCTTAAGGAAGGGTCACAGAGCTATAAACTTCTCTCTTAGGAGTGCCTTTGCAGTACCCTAGAGGTTCTGATAATTTGTATCTTCATTATTGTTTTGTTCCAAAAATTTGGTGATTTCCTTCTTAATCTCTTCTATGATCCATCTATCATTCAGCATAAGATTATTTAGTTTCCATGTTTTTGTATGAGTATGCAGATTCCTGTTGTTACTGAATTCCACTTTTATTCAATGATGGTCCGCGAAGATGTAAGGAATAATTTCTATTCTTTTAAATTTTTTGAGGTTAGATTTGTGACCTAATATGTGATCTATTTTGGAGTATGTTCCATGGGCTAATGAGAAGAATGTGTATTCAGTTTTGTTAGGATGAAATATTCTGTAGATGTCCATTAAATCCAAATGTTAAATGGTTAAGTTTAAATCTAAGATTTCTTTGCTTCTTATTGGAGGATCTGTCCAACACTGTTAAAGAGGTTTTAAAATCTACAACTACTATGATGCTAGAGGAAATCAAGTTGCTTGTCTTTTAGAGTTTCTCTTATAAATTGAGGTTCATTCTGGTTGGATGCATAAATATTAATAATGGAAATCTCATCATATTGAGTATTATCCTTAAGAAATAAGAAATATGTATCCTTTTCCTTCCTTACTTTTGTTGGTTTAAAGCCAACTGTATCTGCAAATAAAATTACACCATCTGCTTTTTTTCTGCTTTTCATTTTCCTGGAATATAGATGACCATCACTTCACCCTGAGTCTGTATTTGTCTTTTAAGATGAGATTCTTGTGTGTGCAGATATCTGGCCTAAGTTTTTGTATTCAGTCAGCCATACTGTGCCTCTTTAGAGGACAATTTAATCCACTCACATTAATCAAGAATGTTGATAGGCCTGGGAGAATTTGGGGTATCAAGTTTATTGAGAGACCAGTGGACATTTTTGATCCTTTTGCCATTGTGGCAGATGGAATTTGATTGAAAGTTTCAAAGTGAGTTTAGTTTTGTGGTGGAGAATTGTGCTGGTCATTATGGAAGATAGGTCTGAGGATATCCTGGAGAACTGGTTTAGTTTTAGCAAATTTCTTCAACATGTGAATGTCATTAAAGTACTTAATTTCTCCATCATAAATGAAACTCAGTTAAGCTGGATACAGGATCCTGGGTTGAAGGTTATTTTGTTTTAGGAGATTAAAAGTCGATGACCACCCTCTTCTAGCTTGAAATGTTTCAGCAGAGAGATCTGCAGTCATTCTTATATATTTCCCCTTGTAGGTTATGGTTTTCTTACATCTGGCTGCGTTCAGAATTTTCCCCTTCATATTAACTTTGGTGAAGTTAATTATGATGTTTCTGGGAGATGTCTTATTTGGGTTGAATCATGCTGGGGTTCTGAAACTGTCTACTATCTGAATTTCAGAATCTTTTGACATGTCTGGAAACTTCTCTTTCATATTCTAATGAAGAAGAGCCTCTGTGCCATGAGAAGCTACTTCGTCACCTTCAGGGATCCCTATAAGGCTTCCTCTTTGAGCATTTGAGAGCATTCAAAAGCTTTGTCTTTGATGTTGGAGATCCTTTCTTTTGCCTGCTCCATTCTGTTACTGAGATATTCTACTGTATTTGTCGTATCTTGGAGGGCTATAATTTCTTTTTTCAGTGTGTCTAAACCTTTGATGATTTTATCTTTGAATTCGTTGAATTCTTGAGACATCTTTTGAATTTTTCTTGGAATTTCTGACTCCAATTTTACTTCCATCCTTTTACTCTTATTTGCCATCCAAATTCTAAATTCAATATCTGGCATGTCAGCCATTTGTTTGTGAATGAGATCTTCTGGTTTGGCTGTTTTGTTACTTTTAGCGGGTGTTGAACTGCTCTGATTATTCATGTTACCAGAGTTTTTCCACTGTTTCCACCCCATGATTGTTTTTCACTGTCTAGCTAGATGAGCAGGTAAGGTGAAATTGGATCAGAGACTTCTGGTCTTGTGGTTGACCAGCCCTTCACTAAGGAACTGGGGCTGGTGAGTGCAGCTTTTCCTTTACAATTTTGATATAGTCTGTGAGTCTAGAGGCCTGATAGGTGTAGTGGAGGTTGGTGGCTCTGTCTAGTATTCAGCTGATCTCTGTCCAAACCTAGTGAATTAGTGACTCTGGGTTGCAGTCTCTGCTTTGGGGAAATACAAGCAATGAAGGCATTCCATCCCCCACAGGTAATACATGGAAGAGGATAATCAAACCTTCCCACTACAACAAAACCAGAGTATCACCTTCGAGGGTTCTTGGGTGTTTTTTCCAGTTCAAGAGTTCCAACATAATTGTCCCAAGCAGCACCCACTCTCTAGCTGGAGAGTTCAAAAGGTTTCCAGAAACTAGATATTAGGAGTCTACTGGTAGCTCAAGTGTGGCTTGAGCACCTCTGGTGCTCCAAGGAGTCAGATAAGCCTGTCCAGTGGAAGGTTTGGAGCAAGGGTATGGATGGCTCTTTCCTCACCTTGCTCACCCTTCTCCACCAGACTCTGGTAACCCCAGTCTCTGGTAGCCCCACTGGCAGTCTCTGTGGCCCAGTTCTGTCCAATAAGCAAATGTGGCAGGACTATGCGCCTGCCCAAATCAAAGTAGGGTCACTGCCTCCTCCTCATGTTTATCACCCTCTGCCATCATCCAGCAGGGGAAGCTGATGCCTGCTTGCCTCAGGCACTCAAGTGCAGCTGGAGAAAATTCCACCTAAGCTCAATCTAAACCTGAGTATATCCTGACAGCAAAAGAATTTCTCCCTCAGCCTCAGCCACGCACCTTTGTTGTCACTGTTCTGCAACTCTGGTACCCCTATAAGGTGAGGTCTGGTTCCCTCTGGCAGACCACAGAGTTGGTCTCTCCCAAAATAGATGTCTCTCCCAAATTAGACCCTGGCCAGATCACTATATAACACTGGTATTGGGTGGGAGGTGTCTCCACTTGGTTTTGTGTACCTCAGCAGTTCTTGGGTCTCCACCCATAGTGCAGATACCCAAGTCTCCGCCCACTGTTGAGGTACACTTTCTCAGGGCCAGGTCAGTCACTTTTCCCTCTATGTCTTTCTGTACTGATACTGGATCCACAGATACAGCACAGCTGCACTGCCTGTGTCTATTCAATGCCCAGGCCTAGCCAAGAAGTGCAGACATTCTGATCTCTGCAGGGGTTGGACTTCTAAACCACCAGGCCAGGGGGGAAGGATAAACTGGAAGTTCAAAGGGGCAATGAAAATATTTGTTTAAACTTCCTGTCAGAGAAGGGAATTCCTGGGCTCACACCAAGGGCTCTCTGGAGAAGAAATCTCTACTTCCAGCAATTTCCTCTGGTGGGGTGAGGGAGGAGAGTCTCAGTTGATTGCTCACAAGTAAAGATCCCACAGCAAGCAAGCAACTCTCTTAGGGGAGGGGAAAGACACATTTCCTCTTGGGGATGAGATCTGTACTTGAATTCTGTTTTTTTGGAGTTGAATCTTGCCTAGTCAGGGAAGATGTGCAGTTTTCTGTCTCTTCTCTCATCTGTGCTCCCCTCCTTCATATTTGTTGGGTTCTTTCTGGCTGTTATCTCTCCCTCTGGACTGGAGCTTCTGTTGAAAGCTGGCTCCAGCCAACTGTCATCCCCTATTCCTCCGTGTTCTTGTTGAATGTATAACAAGAGGATCCATTCACCACCATTATTGCAACTATTCACCCCGGCGCCTTCCTAGCTGCCCCACTGGGGACCTTGCTCCTAACACGGGTCAGAACCTAAAGTGCTCTCTGGGCAATCTGAGCGGGTGGAGTGACTTCACCTTTCTCTGGCCTGGCTAGGCCCAGAGGAGAGGTGTGACTATAGAGAGGACTCCACCCTAGGTGGAGCTCCCTAAAAGGACAGACCTATGTTCCATTTTCAAATATACATTTAAACTTAAATGAATCTCAATTTATAAGAAACACTCTAATAGACATAAGTAACTTGATTTCCTCCAGCTCCATAGTAGTTGGAGATTATAATACTCCTTTAGCAGTGTTGGATAGATCCTCTAAGGAGAAGCTAAGTAAAGAAAATTTAGATTTAAACTTAACCATTCAACATCTGTATTTAACAGACATCTACAGAACTTTTCATCTTAATAAAATTGAATACACATTATTCTCATCAGCCCATGGAACATACTCCAAAATTGATCAGATCCTAGGTCCCAAGTCTAAACTCAGCAAATTTAAAAGAATAGAAATTATTCCTTGCATCTTCTCAGACCACCATGAAATAAAAGTTGAACTCAACAATAACAGGAATCTGCAAACTCATACAAAAACTTGGAAGCTAAATAACCTTATGCTGAAGGATAGATGCATCATAGATGAGATTTAGAAGGAAATCACCACATTTTTGGAACAAAATGACAATGAAGACGTGAATTATCAGAACCTTTGGGATACTGCAAAGGCAGCCCTCTGAGGGAAATTTATAGCACTGCAAGTCTTCTTCAAGAAAATAGAAAGAGAGGAAGTTAACAACATAAGGGGACATCTCAAGCAACTGGAGAAGGAAGAACTTTTCAACCCCAAACCCAGCAGAAGAAAAGAAATAACAAAAATTAGAGCAGAATTAAATGAAATTGAAAACAAACGAATTATAGAACAGATCAATAATCAAAAAGTTGTTTTTTTGAAAAGGTAAATAAGATAGATAAACCGTTGGCTAACTTAACCAGGAAAAAAAGAGTAAAATCTCTAATTTCTTCAATCAGAAATGGTAAAGACAAAATAACAACAGACCCCTCAGAAATCCAAAAAATCCTCATTGAATACTATAAGAAACTGTACTCTCAGAAATATGAAAATCTGAAGGAAATTGACCAATACTTGGAAGCACGCCAGCTACCAAGACTTAGCCAGAACCAAGTGGAAATGTCAAACAAGCCTATATCAAGTTCTGAAATAGCATCAACAATACAAAATCTCCCTAAAAAGAAAAGCCCAGAACCAGATGGCTTCATGTCAGAAGTCTACCACACCTTTAAAGAGGAACTAGTACCTATATTACTAAACCTCTTCCAAAATATAGAAAAAGTATGAATACTACCCAATACATTCTATGAAGCAAATATCACCTTGATCCCTAAACCAGGGAAAGACCCACCAACAAAAGAAAATTCATTATTATATTAATGAATATTGATGCAAAACTATTCAACAAGATCCTAGCAAACAGAATCCAGCAACACATCAAACAATTTATACACCATGACCAAGTGGGCTTTATCCCAGGATCTCAAGGCTGATTCAATGTGCGTAAATCTATAAATGTAATTCAGCACACAAACAAATTAAAAAATAAAGACCATATGATTCTCTCAATTGATGTTGAAAAAGCTTTTGACAATATCCAGCATACCATGCTCGTGACTCATGCACAATAAATCGATAGTGATCAAAACAGCATAGTACTGGGATAAAAACAGAGAGGTAGATGTTTGGGACAGAATAGAGAACCAAGAGATGAATCCAGCTACTTACGTTACTTGATCTTTGACAAGCCAACTAAAAACATTCAGAGGGGAAAAGACTCTCTATTTAACAAATGGTGCTGGGTGAACTGGCTAGCGACCTGTAAGAGGCTGATACTGAACCCACACCTGTCACCATTAAGTAAAATAGACTCTCACTGGATTAAAGACTTAAACTTAAGACATGAAACTATAAAAATTCTAGAAGAAAGTGCAGGGAAAACTCTTGAAGGAATAAGCTTGGGTGAATATTTTGTGAGGAGGACTCCCCAGGCAATTGAAGCAGTATCAAAGATACACTACTGGGACCTGATCAAATTAAAAAGCTTCTGTACAGCCAAGAACATAGTAAGTTCAGCAAGCAGACAGCCCTCAGAATGGGAGAAAATATTTGCAGGTTATGCCTCCAACAAATATTTAATAACCAGAATCCACAGAGAACTCAAACTCATTAGCAAGAAAAGAACAAGTGATCCCATCTCAGGATGGGCAAAAGACTTGAATAGAGACTTCTCTAAAGAAGACAGGTGCATGGCCTACAGAAATATGAAAAAATGTTCACCATCCTTAATCATAGAAATGCAAATCAAAACTACTTTGAGATATCACCTAACTCCAGTCATATTAGCCCACGTAACAAATCTGAAAACCAGGGATCTTGACGTGGATGTGGAGAAAAGGGAACACTTCTACACTGCTGGTGGGAATGTACACTAATGCATTCCTTTTGGAAGGATGTGTGGAGACTACTTAGAGATCTAAAAATTGACTTGCCATTTGATCCTATAATTCCTTTACTAGGTATATACCCGGAAGACCAAAAATTACATTATAACAAAGACATCTGTACCAGAATGTTCATTGCAGCCCAATTCATAATTGCTAAGTCATGGAAGAAACCTAAGTGCCCATCGATCCACGAATGGATTAATAAATTGTGGTACATGTATATCATGGAATATTGTGCAGCCTTAAAGAAAGATGGAGACTTTACCTCTTTCATGTTTACATGAATGGAGCTGGAACATATTCTTCTTAGTGACCGGTAAGAGGCTGATACTGAACCCACACCTGTCACCCGTCAATGGAAGAAAATGTATCCAATGTACTCAGCCATACGATGAAGCTAATTTATAGCTGTAGTATGAAGGGTATAACCCAACTATAACACAAGAATATGGGGAAAGGGGCAAGGGTAGGAAGGGGAGCAGGGTTGGTTTGGGCAGAGGGAGGGTAATTGGTGGGGCCACACCTATGGTGCATCTTAGAAGGGTACAGGCAAACCTTACTAAATGCATAATACAAATGTCTTCATATAATAACTGAGAAAATGCCAGGAAGGCTATGTTAATCATTTTGATGAAAATAGTTAAGATTGTATATGAAACCATCACATTGTACCCCTTGATTGCACTATTGTACACAGCTATGATTTAATAATAAAGACAATAAAATAAAAAATAAAAATAAATGCAAGCACAACAAGAACCATATCATAATTGTTTGCCTTTCCCTTATAAGATTTGTAATTAAAACAATGGTGTATGAAATAAAAATGGAGTTCGCCTGGAAGAAGATGCTGCATGTGTGTTGATCCTCACTAAGAAGATCATGCAGACTCCTAGTCCAGCTATCTGTTCAATTTTCTCTTTGTGTCTTGTGTTTTCATTTCTTCATCCTCTTGTTTTGATCAAGACACTAGGAGGGAACACATAGCATTATTGGGGCTTATACCTGACACCTACAGTTTCCAAAAACATATTTCTCATGTACGTTTAATGTCTCATCAGAATTGTTGCTACTGTTAATATTTCTAACAACATTCTGTTCATGACCACCTGAGTAATCTCTAAGAATGTTTAGGCTTATCTGAATCTCTCTTCTTCTTATATCCCTTGTTAGAACCTCCCTTTATGATCTGATTCATGGCAAAAGAAAATTTTACTAATGTGTATTTCTAAATTCTTTCAGACTCTACCCCTTACCAGAAAACCGTTTTCACAATGTTCAGTATTTGTTACAACACCCCATTTCTCAGTACCAATGCATGTCTCGTCTGTTTGGGCTGCTATAACAAAATCATATATTGTAAAATTTATAAACAGTAGAAATATGTTTCTTGGAGTTCTGGAGGCTGAGAAGTCTAAGATTAAGTTGTCAGCATATTTGGGTATTTGTTTCAAGATTATTCCTCATAGACAGTGCCTTTGTGCTGTTTCCTTCCATGGAAAAAGGAAAAATAGGCTCCATTAATCCTCTTTTATAAGGCATTGATCCCATTTATGAAGATTGAGCTCTCATGACCTAATCACTTCCAAAAGGCGCCATTTCTTACTACCATTACCTTTGTGGTTATTTTTCATTTTCAGAGGACACAAACATTCAGTCCATAGAAAGGCCTCATCTTCAAATATGATCACATTAAGGGTTTAGATCTTTTTTTTTATATAATTTTATTGAATCATAATTCTGCACATTGGTGCAATCATAGGGCATGATTCATGTACATTCAGAAATGTTTTGATCGTACTGTTACAGATAGCCTTCATGGCATTTTCTTGATCACTATATAAAGACATTGATCTTAAAGGACATCTAAAATTTGTTCCAACACTAAGATTCTATTTTTTTTCCTACAATTAAGAGCACATAGCTAAGGGGAGGTGTCCTGAATGGATAGTCTTAATAATTATTTATTTGTGTTTCTTTTCTATTAAATATTAGTCTTTTAAGTTACACAATTATGGTGGGGCAAAAGAGTAATATCTACATCTTATCTTGTTAAATATTTTAAACAGAATGCTACTGATCTGTTAATTGCATCTATATATGTAAATATTTAATTGAATTTTTCTAAATGATTTTTTCAGAGAATAATAAAGCAATCTCTACTTTATTGATTGGGAAAGGAGTCAGGTTCATAATGCTATAAAGGAACCCAGAATTTAATCCTAAACTTACTTGACTAAACTCAAAGACTTAATCCTATATCCTTTTCCCAGTTCCCAGAGTAGAAAGTACAGGATGTTACTATTAGATAGATGTTACCATTAGATAGATCAATAGATGTTACTATTGATCAAATCTTTTTCTATTGCAATTTGAGTAGCCTTATCCAATCAATTAAGGGAAAAAGAAAAGTCCATTGAAAATTAGTTTTGATATTTAAAAAATAATGGTTCAATATCAGTTGAATCCATAAGGAAATAGTTTCCAAAGCAACAGTAACTGAGTTGCCCCTAGAAATGCAACTGCATAAATTATTTATTTCTCAGAGATTTCTCAGTAGGGGTAGAAAAACAAATACACAGCAGCTATCTCATATTTGTAGCAGCTGACATTTGAAATAAAAACATAATGTATTTATTGATAGAAGAAAATGAACATTTTGAACAACCACATTTGTGCATGTTTTTTCCTGTTTACCTCATGTTAATGATATGGAGAATAAATGTGCAAGAGGAGAAATGAATATTGAGTATTTTCTATGGTATGTGCAAGTTAGACAGGCATATTGTTTTCAACAGAGTTGCACAGCTGATGGTTATATCTAAGCAACATTCCAATTGCAAACCTCTCAACTGTGTGGGTAGAGAGACATCTCTTATTCTCCAAGAAGCAGGGCCATTTTGATATTTCCAGTGATGAGTGGGCAGTGACTCAGTAGATAATAGAGGGAAGGCAGGGAGGTGAGCTCACCAGGTGGGACCAAAAAAATCCAAGTTTCATATGCATTTAAGCAACCAGTAATACCTATTGAGCCACCCTAGAGATGAGATTTTTGTCCACTGTTCTTCTATAAGGTCCCACAAAATGAATTCTGAGCATATTGTTCATTCTCTTCAAGGCTGAAATTGTGTTCCTTTAAACCTGCTTTGTCCATATGCAAAGCTGAGTGATAGTGTTGAGTATTTAGCATTTCCCATATTAGCACTCTTTAGGCATAGACTTAAAGTGTTAAAGTTCACCCTTTCAGGAGCACGAGGCAATCTGTCTAGCTCTGTTTTCTAACAAGGACACTGAGCATGACGCTATGCTCTCCCAGGCTGCTGGAGTTCTCATTAGGCCCTGCCACCCACTCAGTGCTACCAACAACAAAAAACACTAAGTCCTGATTCAATGGCTTCAGTCCTGAGAATCCTCTTTTGGACAGGAAAAGGGAAAGATTGTTTTTGACAGCAGCTCAGAAACATCTCATATGTATCTGTCCTGAGGAATGTAGTTGAATTGAGCAAAATGGAACCTAAATCTGTTCTGGACACTTGTGTTAGAAACAGACAAACTCTTAAGAGTGATTTCAATATTTTGTAAGTGGTCTTTTTTAAAGTGCCTTTTAATTCTTTGAGGAATCTCCGTACTACTTTCCAGAGAGGTGTTACGAGCTTGCAGTCTCACCAACAGTGTGTAAGTGTTCCTTTCTCTGCATGCACAATGGCATCTATTGTTTGGGGACTTTTTGAGAGAATTCATTCTCACTAGTGTTAGTTGATTTCTCATTGTGGTTTTGATTTACCTTTCTTTGATGATTAATGACATTGAGCAATTTTTCATACATTTATTGGCCATTAGCCTATCTTCTTTTGAAAAGCTTTTATTTGTGTCTTTTGAAAGCTTCTATTTGTGTCTTTTTTTTTTTTTTGTAGAGACAGAGTCTCACTTTATCACCCTCAGTAGTGTGCTGTGGCATCACACAGCTCACAGCAACCTCCAACTCCTGGGCTTAGGCGATTCTCCTGCCTCAGCCTCCTGAGTAGCTGGGATTACAGACGCCCACCACAACGCCCGGCTATATTTCTGTTTTGCAGTTTAGCTGAAGCCAGGTTTGAACCTGCCACCTTCGGTATATGGGGCCAGTGCCCTAATCGATGAGCCACGGGTGCCGCCAGTCTTTTGCCCATTTTTTAATGGGCTTCTTCAACTGTTTTTCTTGCTGATTTGCTTGACTTCTTTGTAGATTTTGGTTATTAGCCCTTTATCAGATGTATAGCATGAAAATATTTTCTCCCATTAGGTAGGTTGTCTATTTGCTTTGTTGATTATTTCCCTACCTGTGTAGAAGATTTTTAATTTAAGTAAATCCCATTTATTTATTTTTGTTGTTGCTGTGATTACCCTTGGGGTCTTCTTCATAAATTATTTGCATAGGCCAATATCTGGAAGAGGTTTTTCAACATTTTCCTCTAAATCGTCTTATATTTAAGTCTGCTATCCAATTTAAATTGATTTTAGTGAGTAGTGAGATATGTGAATCCTCTTTTAACCTTCTGCATGTGGCTAAAAGTAGACCTATCATTTGATCCAGCAATCCTGCTACTGGGTAATTACGCAAAAGAAAAAAAGCCATTTTATCAAAAAGACACTTGGATTAGAATGTTTATTGCAGCACAATTTTCTAATCACAAAGATGGAATCAACCCAAGTGCCCATCAATTCATGACTGGAATAATAAAATATGGTATGTGTATACTGTGGAATACTACTCAGCCATAAAAACACAAATGAATACCTTTTGCAACAATCTGGGTGGAACTAGAGACCATTCTCCTAAGTGAAGTATCACAAGAATGAAAAACCAGGTACCACATATACTCATGATTAAATTGGAACTAACCAACCAGTCCTCATGTGCACAGATGGAAGTAAAAACCAATGGAAATCAACCAGATGGAAGGGGGAAAAGGGTGGGTGAAATCATATCTAACAGGTAAAATGTACACTGTCTGGGTGATGAGCATGGTTATAGTTTTGACTCAAGCAGTACCAAACCAAGACATGTAATCAAACCTTTTGTAATTATAACCCTGCAATATTCTGAAATAAAAAAGAAAATTAAATAAACATCCTTGAAGGTGGATAACAGTTGTTTCCTATGAAATAGAAAACTTTCACTATTTATTTAGAGAAGTTTGAATTACTTGTTTGTTTCCTCAGATAACATTCAGTTTATAATTAATATTCTAGGAAGTGATTATTGATATTTAGCAACTACTTATTCGGTTAGGATCATTTGGGTAGTCTGTCTCCCTATATAACGGTGAATAGTTACTGTTGAAACAGAGTTCACCAATAACCAAATTGCATTAAAATTATATGACTTTGGCACTTAATTAAAAGGTAGCAACAGAGCTCCTATTTCACCACTGGCCTAGCCCTCTAAACATTTAAAACTTCCTGACTTTCAACAGCTTATAAGGTTTAGTTTTCTTCTAAATTCCAGGGGTGGAGTATTACAACTGAAAATAATTGGGTGTCAAATCGATGCTTTCCTCTATTCCTCAACATAGGATGTCAGTATTAACTACATGAAAGAGTAGTTAATACTGGAAAAGTGTATTCCAAATCTTCTTGTTAGAGAATGCACCAACGCAGAGATTGACTACTTTTGTTATCAATACCTTTCTGTTCCTGTCTTATTCCAGTAAGGTTTGTATGCATCATTTTATAATCACTGAGGTGAGGTAGAGGGGGATGAATAAAAGCTGTTTACAATTAGTTACCCAATCACTACAATTAGGCTGTGACAAATATGAAGGAAATGTGCTTTAATATAAAAGTCTGAACTAGTATCACTGTCCATCTTCAGCAGGAAGCAGTTTGGAGCGGTCAGCGTCCCTTTTCCCAAACAGCAGTTAGAGCTTCTATTCGGAGAGGGAGGGTTGACACAGGATTCCACCACTCAGGGCTAGACAGGGAGCCCCCCATTCTCTAGGCTCAGGTATGCTCAGAGGTCAGACCCCCATTTCCAGGCTCAAGCAGACAGCCTTTTTCAGGACACACCCTCTGGGCTCTGATAAGATCATGAACAAAGCAGCCTGTGCCTGTGATGTTTTTTTGCGTGGTTCCACCTTGGGTAGAGCACACACCCTTCTGAGGGACAAAGACTGTAAAGGACCAAATGCCAGCCATGTGTAATCCTCTAGACTTAAGACCCCTAGATAAAAGAGCCCACGTGGAGACTCCTGAGGGAATTCTTCAGTTCTTTCCCCCTTCCAGAAGCTTTGGTGCTTTTTACTTCTGTATTCCTTTCTAACTTTTCATAAAAGTCCTATCTTACCACTTAAAAACAAAATCTGAACTAGTTTGGTGCTCAGCTGAGTACACTAATGGAGCACAGAGCTAGTGCTTGATGGCAAGAAGAATGCTAAGGAGAAGAAAGCGCTCCTGGAGAGAGAAATAGAGCCAAGCTAGGCTATGTAGGGGAGGTAGTTTCCAAAGGCATACTCCCCAGGCGAAAACTTTTGGATTAGAGCAAGAATGAGAAGTCAGATATTAGCACATATTAGTCATAATTGTTATGAGTGAATCATGGAAATTTGATACACCTAAGTCTAAATGAAAGCCCTCCTTATCCATTGGATTTCAAACTTTCTCATTTTTCTGTCCATCCAAATTTTATCCATTGCACAGTTGTAGTTAATTCACTTGTTAATTTATTCATACATTTGAAAGTCTATGTATCAGGAATTGTGCCAGACACAGGCACTGGGGGGACACTGTTCCCTCAAGGTTTACAATACAATAAAAATGTTATGTTAGATATCAACAAATAGGGGCACGAGGTGGGAAGGAACATTTGAGATAGTGAAGGAGAGGAAAGAGGGGGAGCATTCCAGCCCAAGAAAACCCTGTGGGGCAACCCACCAACACGCATGAGGGTGATGTGTTGGGAGAGTGCGTCCTATAGGTGGGTGCTTGGCAGGCTTGGGGTGTAAAAAGGCAAAAGAAAGAAAATAAAGCTGGAAAGGTAGGTTTGAGGGAACGGACTCTGCAAGCCAGGATTTGGCATTTTGGATTTTATTATTTGGGTACTAGGGAGACTCTGAATTTTTTTAAAGAAGAGGATTGAGTTAATATTTGTATTTTTGACTTGAAAAAAGGAGAAAATGAGTGAAAAGCCTAGACAATAGTTAGGCTAATTATTTTTCTTATTTGATGCAAATGTATAGACTCAGTGGATGTTTGAGGAAAGAATACATACGCACTGGGAAATTAAAAATATAGATGTGAAACTCAGGAGAGAGAGGTATACAAGAGTGACTGGCAATGTCAGTTGGGTTGAGGTATCAGGAAGAGGAGGAAAATATACGATGGGGCTCTAGAATACACCAATATTTAGGGAGAGGCAAAAGATAAGAAACTGACAGGAGAAAAGCCAAAAGAATTAAGTGCCCATGATCTTGACGGAAGTAAATTTTAGGAAAGAAAGAAAAGATGAACAAAACAAAATGGCACGGTAAGAGGAGTATTGGTTTAGTCATTGTTGGTCATACAACAGTAGCTTCAGCAGAGTGATAGCAGAAGGGACCACGCTGTGGTGAGGCAGGTGGGAGTAGAAGGTGAGGGTAGTGGAGGGTAGGGAAAGATGGGAGGGTAGCTGAAGTGGGAAGTGGGAGATAGTGAAGGTTTTCTTTTTTTATTTTTTTTAGCATGGGAGAGCTGGACTTGTTTATAAATTAAAATTAATGGTCAGTGGGAAAGGAATAACTGAAGAAAAGAGGGAGAGAATGGCAGAGACAGAGACATGGAAAGAATAGCTGATGGATCGAATTCCAGAGAAGGCACTCGTATTTAGCAAGCAACTGGCTATACCACTACATTGGTTGAAAGATGTTTTATGAAAATATTATCAGATCTTTAAAAATACTTAAAATGGAGTAAGTGTAGGGGCAGAAATGTGCATGGCAATTAATTGATACATCTGCCATCAAAAAGTTGATCTAAATTGAATTCCTAATCCTGGTAAGAACACTCAGTTTGAAAGCCTATTTTTTCATATAAAGTATTTATAGATTCATAGATTTTAGATTTGAAAGGGACTTAGAGGATCTCATGAAGTTCCTGTCAGGGCAGGGAGACACTAGACAAAGAGGAGAAAGATGCCCTTAGGATCTCTTTTTCTGGTCCCTGCTGCTAGTGGCTGCAGCAAGTGGTAAGTGGACTGGGGGAGGTGTCCCTCTGCTCTCTGGTGTAGCTGTGGGGAGGTCCAGATGGGAGTGGGAGAGGACGGGGGCTGAGATCTGTCTGGATTCTGTGCCTAAGTGCAGTGCGGATTTATTTTCACTGCTTTTGGTAATTTATCTGCGGAGAAAGTGATACAAGAGTCCTTTGGGGCTCGTAGCAGATAAACCAAAACCACATTTTTAAAAGTTCAATAGGAATGACATAATATGATGTTATAAACCCATAATATATAGAAGCTTCAAATGCATGTACAAAGTGATGTCACCATAGCAACTCAGCTTGCGTACAGGAAGCCGGATATAAAGTCAGGAACTTATAAGCAATTAATATTTTTTAAAGCTGAATATTTTAGACTAATAAAAACTAATTTTGATGTTATTTCATTTAAAAATTGATTTGCATTAAAAAATACATGTACTCTCTGTAATATATCCTTTTTTTTTTTTTTTAATTTTTTTGAGACAGAGTCTCAAGCTGTTGCCCTGGGCAGAGTGCGGTGGCATCACAACTCAGCAACTTCAAACTCTTGGTTTTAAGCAATTCTCTTGACTCAGCCTCCCAAGTAGGTGGGACTACAGGCGCCCAGCACAACACCTAGCTAATTTATGGTTGTAGTTGTTATTGTTATTGTTGTTTAGCAGGCCTGGGCTGGATTTGAACCCACCAGCTCCCGTGTATGTGGCTAGAGTTCTAGCTACTGAGCTGTGGGCACCGGGCCTGTAATATAACTTTTAAATCTGAGAAATAATGAATATTTGAAATGTTTCGAGATCTGCTTTTCAATCTGAAAAGAAAATGGCTTTATATTGTTGATTATAAAATAATGCATCCTATAAAATATTGACATGCAAAAATAAAAGAAAGTTTTGAAAAAATTGTATAAAATACCACTGCCTAGAGATAAATACTGTACATATTTAGAACATCTCCCCAGATGTATCTCTATAAAAGCATAGATATAAACATAGATTTATTGTAATTTTACTGAATGCTTCTTTAATTTTTAATGACCTCATAAAACATTTGAGAAATATAAATTCTTGGGGTTGGAGACCATGAATTTTGTTCAAGTGTTGTGTGGATATAGAGAAATGTGGATATAGAGAAACGCTTGTCATGTGAGAGTATTTTATGTTTGTCCCATTAGCCGCCATTGTTTTCAATTTGAAAG
The DNA here is from genome assembly GCA_963573935.1 of Arctocebus calabarensis. NCBI lineage: Eukaryota > Metazoa > Chordata > Mammalia > Primates > Lorisidae > Arctocebus > Arctocebus calabarensis. Next base: position 19,697 of record CAUYON010034193.1, read on the forward strand.
ACACAAGTTCAGTAGAAATTCTTTTGTGTTTCTTTCTTTTTTTTTTTTTTTTGTAAAGACAGAGTCTCACTTTATTGCCCTCCTTAGAGTGCCGTGATGTCACACAGCTCACAGCAACCTCCAACTCCTGGACTTAGGCAATTCTCTTGCCTCAGCCTCCTGAGTAGTTGGGACCACAGGTGCCCACCACAACACCCAGCTATTTTTCTGTTTTGCAGTTCCGCTGAGGCCGGGTTTGAACCCATCACCTTCAGTATGTGGGGTCAGTGCCCTACTTGCTGAGCCACAGGCACCGCCCTAATTCTTTTGTATTTCTAAGCAATTTCCCTCCTACTCTTTTCACATTAATCTCTGAGATACTTTCCTTTTCCTAGTAGTCATGATTTTCTTTAGTAAAAAGAGAGAAGGGTACAGCATTCAATAAAAATGATATTTTCCATGCTACAGCATAAAAATTATCATGAAAATAGTTGTATTTGCTTACACTGAGGAGTTTTATTTAGAACTGAAAGATGTGATCTGGGAGAGACTTATTCACAATGAAAAAAAAATCTTATTATTTTTTTCTATTAAAGAGAATGTAGAAAAAAAAAAAAGAGTCATTATCATGTGACCTAGCATTTGTTATCGGCCACACCAAAGGAGGAACCAAAAGAAGACATCTGAGAAAGGCGGGAAATGATTCCTAAATTCCCAAACAGAAATGACAGCACATCCTCGTCAGTGCAGTGCTGCGAGGAAAGCTAACCTACTTCAGTGGGACCGTCTCAAAGGAATCAGGAAAAGAATGCAAAGTGAGAGAAAAGGCAGGGAAATATAAAAGAGAGAGGGAATGGAGATGCAGGTGTGTGCGTGAACCAGCACCGCCACCTCCCAGGAGCCCTAACTCCCTTCTTTGCTCTGCTGCCAGCTCCTTGCTACAGGATCCAGCCCTGGAAACAATCACTCCTTCTCACTTGTCCCCATGGATTTGTTCCATTTGTGCTATGTGGACCCTGTATTGATTTGCTGTCTGGTCTTGGATTCCTATCCTTCACTTAGCCTTTCTTGGGTTTACCAAATTTTCATAAGATTAAAACCTTAAAGATGAGTTCTGGATAAAGATACCTCAAGAAGACAGAGGGTGGCGCCTCTGGCTCAAAGGAGTAGGGTGCCGGCCCCATAGACCAGAGGTGGTGGGTTCAAACCCAGCCCTGGCCAAAAACTCCAAAAAAAAAAAAAAAGAAGACAGATACTGTGAATGGCCAGTGTCTCTCTCATGTCTGCTCAAATTTCTGTTCTGATCAAGTCTCCTGACTTCCATTTGAGCCAAGTGAGATCCAGCAGGGAGTGACTCTTAGCTCTTCTAGGAAGGACAGCATCTAGCAACACAGAGGATGGTCATTGCAAATGTTAAGTCTTGGTTGCAAACCTTGGCTATAATTCAACCATTGTTTTTAGCACTTAGTGTCACATGATCTGGCAATATTTGCCCGTTTCCACTACTTACCATTTTTAAAAAGAGGCTCTTGAAAGGATATTTTGTGAATAGCCAGGCTTTTGTCCTATTATAGTTTCAATTGAATGACAACCTTGAAGTGGATTTTAATCATATCAAAACAACAGGAGAAATAAAGAACTTCAATGCGGTTTGCTGAAGTATGGAAAGAGCCATTGTTTTTGCTTTTCTATAGAAACTAAAATAAAAATTTAACCCTTGGAGCTTCCCCAAGATAACTAAATTATGCTGTCCTGCAGTAAACCTGAGGGAAAGCCAAAGACCAGAGTGTAATCACCCCTAGTCTCTGGGGAATCTTAGACTCAGACTCTGGGCTTGATTATTTCTTAATTTAAGAGTTGATTAAATCTAATTTAGTCTATAGCCTTTGCCCTTCTCCCCCTCTTCATGGTATGTTTTTCTACACAAAATGTTATAAGGTAATATTTTGTTCAAAAAATGAGTGAAAGTAAATAGGGTAATACTAATGATTGTTTATTTTACCTGGAGGGAATACAGGTATTATATTATTCTTTATGCTTTTCCAAGAATCTAAAATATTTCAAAAGAACTTTTTACTGAATTACTTTTTTTATTTTGACATAATTAGAGAAAAATTGAAAGAATAGTACAAAGAATTCCTTTTGCTTATATTCTCAAAACTAGCATTTTACCATATTACCTTTATCATTCAGTCTTTCAGAATGATATTTATTTTTCCTGAACCCTTTCAGGTTCAGATTCAGAGTAAGTTATATATATGACATCATTTCACCCCTGAACTCTTCAGTGTCCACATGCTAAAAATTAAGGACATTCTCTTTCATATCTTCAATATAACAAACAAAATCATAAATATTAATACCACATTAGTATTGTACTGATAGAATTCTAGTTGCTATTCAACAGACTATATTCATCTTTTTCCAACTGTTCCAATAAATCCTTAGTAGGGAAAGGAAATTCAGGATCATGAGTGTGTTGACCTGTTAAGTCTCCTCAGTCTTCTTTAATCTGGAAAACATTCTTCCTTCTTTCCTCGTCTGTCATGATCTTGGCGTTCTTGAAGAACATGAACCGTGTCAGTAGTGACATCAGTGGTCACTTTCTCAAGGGTAATTCCTAACCTCCTTAACTGGGACATATTCTTTTGTCATGAGCTTTTAGGACTTGTTCTCTTTTTTTTTTTTTTTTTTGAGACAGTGTCTCACTTTGGTTGCAGCTGTCATTGTTTGGCGGGCCCAAGCTAGATTCAAACCCGCCAGCTCAGGTGTATATGGCGGGCTCCTTAGCTGCTTGAGCCACAGGTGCTGAGCCTTTTTAAGATTTTTTTCTTTTTTTTTGTAGAGATAGTTTCACTTTATCACCCATGGTAGAGAACTATGGCATCACACAGCTCACAGAAAACTCCAACTCCTGAGCTTAGGCGATTCCCTTGCCTCAGCCTCCCTAGTAGATGGGACTACAGGCGCCCGCCACAACACAACACTGGGCTATTTTTTTGTTGCAGTTTGGATGGGGCCAGTGCCCTGCCCACTGAGCCACAGGCATCACCCAAGACAGAGTCTCACTTTGCTACCTTCAGTGGAGTGCTATGATGTCATAGCTCACAGCAACCTCTGCTAATTTATATCTCTTAGTGGGCTGACTCAGTGCCCATGGGCTCTAGTGCAATGGATACAACAGGAGGGCAAGCTTTTCTATCCTCACTGGATAAAATGCTCTTAAACTTGTGTGTTAACTCAAAAAAAACTTGTTTCAAGATTGTAGAGATAATCTACAGTCTAATTCTCTTCTATATTCTATTTTCATTGAAAGTTTCACCAGTTACCAGCTGCTCACCCAGAAACCTAGGAGCCATCCTTCTCATTCAGTCCCTGTGGCAGAGGTAGGGTCTTCTAATCCAAACACGTTTTTGTCATTCTCTATTCTCTCCAGCCCACCACTGTCCTGCCCTCAGGCTTCCTCTCTCCCACAGCCTCCAGCTGTTCTCTAGGCTGCATCCCTTCCCTGTCAACCCCAAGTGCACTTCCTTTTAGTTCCCAAAATAATTCCTCAAATCTCAAATATAAATCTTTTGGCATTTCCCCACTACTTAAGATACTTAAGGATTACAGAGTTTGTGAAATAAATTACCAGTGCCCTTTAGGGCATACTAAGGCCCCACTCTAGCTTTAACTCCCAGCCCTCCCTCCACACCTCTGATAAGTCAGTAATACTGAATTTGGAAATTCCCCTTTTGGTTTATGGTTCGGAGTCTTCACATATGCTGTTCCTTAACCTGAATCATGCTGTTCCTTCCTCACTGGCATACTCTTTTTTACTTAGTGAATTGTTATTTTTCTATTAAAAATCAGTTCAAATAGCAGGTATTCTGCCAAGACTCTCCTATCCTTATCCTCCACTTAAACTCTGTCCTGCCAAATAAGAATTTGTTCTTTTTTTCTGTGTGATCTCTTGAGGGGGTGGTATGCAGAGGAGAGGAAGAGTACTTTCCCACAATTACAACTGTCAAAGCATATTTCCTGGTAGACTAAATCATTCTTGAAACAAACAGTCCAGAAACCAGAACTCATTGTGCCAAAATACCATAAAGGGTTCATATACTTTATTCTCCCTATTTTGTCCTACAAAAGTTAGCTTCATTTATTACTATGCTAAGATATTTAACTATATGACTAATTGTGGGAAGTTTCTTAGGATTTTCTTATTACATTTAGAACTTTCAAACGGAAGCTTTTCCTCCTAGAACGGACTCCTGCTTGTCATTTTAAAATTCCATCACTACTAATTGTCACAGAAATTGGATTGTAAGAATAGTGAATGGTAGCCTTGTTAGTAAAGATGAATTACCTAGGAAAAAACCCCATGTGACCATAATTGTCAGTGTGTTCTGAAAAGTACAGTTGGTTGGTACAAAGGTGCTACGGCCTAGAACTTTTATAAAGTTTATGAAATAAATGGTATCTTTTTCAAGCCTAAGATAAAATCAGGACTATAAAGGATGGAGAAACTATTTTTCAACTTGAACTTGATCAATAGATATAAAACACCTACTGTTTACTGTGCTTCAAGCCAAAGACAGAATTTAATGGTGTAGGTATTACAACTAATTTTGACATGCCTTCACCCAGACTTCTGAAATTATGGCCAAGCTCAGCCTTGCTCTGAGCTTGTGTTCTCTGTAAACTTGTTCCAGCTTTTGTTTAGCTTCTCATTTTCATTCCTGAGAGTCAGTGATTTTAAAATCTGCCTTCATATACAAATCATCTAGGATGCTTTGAAAAAAATACCTATACCTGGGACCCACTCCCAGAAGATCTGATTTAATTATACCCAGCACTGGTATTTTTGAAAATTGGGCATTTTAATGTAAAAGTCCCAGATAAGTATCACAGCCAGAAGAGAATCTATTTTCTTTCTGATATCTGCAGAAAATGTCTTTTTTTTTATTTCACTTTCATATAAGTTTGATTTACTTTTTTCAGAGTTTTCATGAGGTTACCAAGCTAGTTATATCTTGCACAATCATTTTTATGTAGCTACAGATATCACTACGTTTAGCTCATGATTCTTTTACAGAGTAGCAACATGGAAACTCTGTATAACATTTCTAGAAAAACATCAGTGTAACTATTAACTCTGGGGTTATCAGTGCTTAAATAAAGACATATCCTAAACTGCTATGATTGTTGTGAATGATATTATAAAAACTATTTACAGGATTTTCTATAAGTTCCAGGAAAAATAAAACAGGAACTAAGCAGCTAAGATTCTGAGAACAGTTTAAAGTGTCTGGAGGATGTTTAACTGATGGATCTAGTGCAGTCTAGTTCCTTTTCAAATGGCTGCATGACTAATCTTTTATGAAATAGTTTCCAATGGTATAGCGATTAATTAAAAGTTAAACTATCAAATTCATAGTAATTGCAGCCAAAGGTTGTTAAGGAACATTGGCTCTTTCACCAATGTGAAGTTTAGATGCTAATCTAAAACATAAAATTGGAAAATGCATTCTTCTTATTAAAGATTATTATTTTTCCACATTGCAATTGCTTTTTTGTTTCTAAATTTATAGTCTGTTTCCACTGGGCACATGAAAGGACTAAAGAAAGGCTAAACAAATTAAATTAGAATTAGACTTGAAAAGTTTTGACACCGGACTAATGTAGCAAAAAGTATAACTAGGGTTATGAAAACATTTTTTACTCTGTCTAAAGTGACTAAAACTCTGTACATTGAAGGGAGAATAAAGAGGGCAAAGGTGCCTAAAATAATTTATGAGGGGTGAAATTCAAATCCCAGGTTCTAAGACATTAACATGAAAACTATTTTGAATGTCAAATAACGCTTACAGAATATTATCACTTAAGTGCAAATGAGTTAGAAAAATGTATACTCTGTCTTCCTTAAAATGCAATCATTAAAAGATTGGCATAGTACCGAGGAAAACAAAAGAGAGGCCAATCTCCAAGGGCCACCTGTGCACACACAAACACCGCCACGATTCTGCCCTTTTGGATGGGCCCTAGATTCTCAGCATAATGTTCTAGTGGAAGGACTGCTTCTGAGTATTCATTGCCAGCAAGAAAAGAAAGTGTTCATGAACTTGATCAATAGATGTAAAACACCTACTGTTTACAAAAATAATGTAAAAGTCTCACGTGGCCTGTATCACCAAATTTGAACGTAATAATCATAAACACAGGCTGAAAAGGGTTATGTCATTTATGTGGTGGTACCCACACAGTGGGAACTCCTTTGCTCACCTCCCTCCCCCAGTAATTGCTCCCCTTTGTCTCTTGCTATATGGTTGGGAAGCATAAGAGACAATTTATTGGGCGGTGCCTGTAGCTCAAAGGAGTAGGGCGCCAGCCCCATATGCCGGAGGTGGAGGGTTCAAACCCAGCCCTGGCCAAAAAAAAAAAAAAGAGTCAACTTACTACCAATTTACTACGTTCAGTTTTTATATCATCACTCATTGAAGAGAGGGCTTGCTGTTTTGGTGGCTCTGCTTGCTCACTCCCTTTATTTGAGTATTCACATATCCCCTTTCCAGTTAGCTATGAAATAGTGAGAATTGTAACCAGGGAGCATGAGGATTGTACTTTCCTTACCAACAACTCTGTGAACCTCGCTTCATATCATGCAATTTAACTAGCCAAACTGAAAACTGCGTATGCTAAGAGACAAGAGTCAGCTGACGTTCAAGAGGTGTAAAATCATAATTCCTCCCAGGAATAGAAGACTTTTAAGCAAGAGCGAGGTCATACTTAGTTTCTTCTGCAGTATTTCTATTACCTGGCTGTGCAGATAACTGTCAGAACCCCTTCCTGAGAGCTGCTGCAGAGTACCAGAGTTTTCCTGTATCTGTAGTCAGGGAGAATCTGATTGTCTAAGACCAGAGGCAGCGTAAGTTAACAGGTTTTGAGAGCACTACCAGAAGATCTTAAAGAGCCCCTGTTTTCATAAGGAATAAATATTCAGACATGGCTTGAAATGCTGGTGTAGGAGATTTGGAATAGAAATTAGAAAAGGACAAACTAAACAGAGGGAGTTTCTATTCTTTATCTGTTCATTCACCCCATCAGGTATGATAAAATGATGGAGGCCGCCAATGGCCTTACAAAGACCTACTTGCTAAGGAGACAGGGTACAGCTGGGATGACGGAAGTGGAAGTGATTTTGCTGAAATTTTTGTACAATTGATGGCAGAGCAGACTTCCTGCCAATCAAAGAGAGAGACCCTCTCCCATTGCGGTGGGGGATAGGTGAGTTCAAATGCTCAGAGAAGAGACACTGCATTATCTATTCCTCACATCCATAAAATGGGACAGGCTGTGTTTCGATCAATATTTTTAAAACTGAAATAATCTCAAAAATAAGATATTATTTTGAAGGGATCTGAAGAGATAATTTTAAACTTAAGATTTTATAGCAGATTTTGCTATACATGTTGGCCAAGTAGGAAAGGACTCTTCTCAGCCATATCCCGCGCTACTCACTCTCCTCACCACAAAACACACTCCCCCCAGCACAGATGGGAAGAATGGCTCAGCTTCTCCAACCCCAGGAGCTGCTGCCTGTTTCCTATTGAGTAGCAGAAGATTTTAATTTATTCAAATAAGGAGCTATAGGAACAATGAGTATTACTATATTAAAAATGTTTCACTAGGCAAGAGACCACCACAGTCTATTGGTGATCTTCATTCCACTCTAATTTAAAAATAAATAGATAAAACCTGTTTTATAAAAAAGAGTATAGTCACAGCATGTTTTTCAAGTCCCTTCGCTCTTCCCCAGATGAATTTGATATGATAAAAATTTGGACATAATGTGATCAGTGGTTGCCCAAACTCACATGGCCTATTGTTACGTTGACCTAAAAAATTATTACCTGTACATTTTACTAGTATTTAAACCCCTCTTATGTAGATGATGGGTTTTTACTCTATTGTTAAACTGTTTCAAAACTAAAGATTAAAACTTAGGACTCCACATATTCTTCATCTTCCTCCAAATATATTTAGAAAGAAAGAAATAATTGTAAAAGTGTCAGGTATAGTCATTGTGGTTTATAATCATAATGATCATGGGCAGAACTGAAAGGATAGTCCTATGCAGTTGAACTTAGCTTTCTCTGCAGACCTCGTTTCCACACATGAGGGCAGAAGGGTGAAGCCTGGAGGGAATGGGGGTGTGAGAACCTGGATTTTTCTAACTAAAGGTAATTTTCTTTTTGAAAATCTGTCTCTTCCACATTCACTCATTTTGGGGGTGGGGGAATAAATGTTTGTTTTCCGCTCTGTTCCATTCCTCCTTCTCTCTGGCCAGATGGCGTGGTGGGGCACCATGAATGCTCGAAATCTCCTGGCCTCGGACAGAGGGCTGTCTGACATGTGCTGACCCCATGCTGACCTGGGCTGTTCTCTATTCTGCGTGAGGGGTTTCATCCTCCA
>CAUYON010034197.1:0-18542 GCA_963573935.1 Arctocebus calabarensis
TTGTAAAATTTCTGTTGTTATAGTTAATGAGTCTTGGAGGAAATGATGTGGTGACTAAAATATATGTAGTACCCTTAACATTTCTACACTGCTGGTGGGAATGCACACTAATACATTCCTTTTGGAAGGATGTTTGGAGAATACTTAGAGATCTAAAAATAGACCTGCCATTTGATCTTATAATTCCTTTACTAGGTATATACCCAGAAGACCAAAAATCACATTATAACAAAGACATCTGTACCAGAATGTTCATTGTAGCCCAATTCATAATTGTTAAGTCATGGAAGAAACCCAAGTGCCCATTGATCCACGAATGTATTAATAAATTGTGATACATGTATACCATGGAATACAATGCAACCTTAAAGAAAGATGGATACTTTATCTTTTTCATGTTTACATGGATGGAGCTGGAACATATTCTTCTTAGCAAAATATCTCAAGAATGGAAGAAAAAGTATCCAATGTACTCAGCCCTACTATGAAGCTAATTTATAGCTTTCATATGAAGGCTAAAACCCAATTATAACATAGGAATACAGGGAAAGGGGAAAGGGAGGGGAGGGGAGGGGAGCATGGGTGGAGGGAGGGTAATTGGTGGGGCCACACCTACGGTGCATCTTAGAAGGGTACAGGCGAACCTTACTAAATGTAGAATAGAAATGTCTTCATATAATAACTGAGAAAATGCCAGGAAGGCTATGTTAATCAGTTTGATGAAAGTAGTTCAGATTGTATATGAAACCAGCACATTGTACCCCTTGATTCCACTATTGTACACAGCTATGATTTAATAATAAAGACGATAAAAAATTAAAAAAAAATATATGTAGTACCCTTGATTAATAGAAACAATTTAATTTTATGTTTGGTACAATGTATCAAGTGATACAATGCTACAAGTATCAGTGTGGGCCTTTAAGTTTATAAAAACAACACACAACAATTTGGAAAATAATAACTCCTAACAAAATCCTTGAAATGGGTAGCAGGTCTAGGTAAATTTAGATTCAGTTATATGGAAATGAATAAATACAAAATTATAACTTTTACTGGAAAATTGCTCTGAGAGCAAACATTTGTTCTTCTTTTGGGGGGAAGGCAGTAACAGTATAGTGCATTGTACATGTAGGAGGCATATTTCTGTCTTTTAACCAATATGGAACTCAGCTAGTATTCTAAAAACACACTCTTTGTGAAAAAAATCCAGAATGCTTCTAGAGAAAGATTTAACACACGTACATGCAGTGTACATCATATTCATTTACTTACTCGTTTATTCAAAAGTATGTATTAAATGCAAACTCTGGGGTCATGGTTATTATCATTACTCTGCAGACAGGTATTTTCAGCTTCCGTGGAGTTTGCAATCTGGTAAGCAAGATTTCATGGGGGATAAAAAGTCATGGTGTATCTGTTTTTGCTAAAACTATGGAAGAAAGAGCTTCTGAGTGCCAAGCGTCTCCTTCTACCATCTCCCCAGGCCATGTGGTAGAGATACACATAGCTAGCCTTCCTAAAAACATATTTGTCTTTTTTGTTTTCTTTTTTAGACAGAGTCTCACTCTGTCACCCTGGCTAGAGTGCTGTGGCATCATCCTAGCTCACAGCAGCCTCAAATTCAAACTCCTGGGCTCAAGAGATCCTCTCGCCTCAGCCTCCCACGTAGCTGAGACTACAGGTGCCCACCATGTGGGGTCTGGTTCTTGCTCAGGCTGGTCTCCAACTTGTGAGCTCAAGCAATCTACCGGCATCCAGTTTCTAACGTGCTGGGATTACAGACGTGAGGCATCAGGCTCAGTACATGCTTTTGTTATATGTATGTGTTTGTGTATTTAACTTCTTTCTTTTACACACATACTAAAATCCAAATTGTGTTCATCTAGTATTTTAGACCTTTCACAATCTTATTAAATGCTACCTGTTTTCTGACTACCCTTCTTTCTAACTTATTACCTATTTCACCTTTATATCACATTACCACCACCAGAAATTATTTTATTTATTAGAATGAGGATTTTTACGTGCACAGACTTGGTTTATCTTTGTCATCTCACTTTCCAGCATCTTGGACAGGATTACTCACCAAGGTAAAGCTTTATAAATATCCTGACCAGCCTACAACTTTCTGAAACTTATCTCCCAGGTACTTAGGTGGTGTTGAAATTACTTTGTACCTTTCCATCTGAACTTTTCTGTACATTCACACTATCTGGAAATTATCACCATGTTTATCATCTGTCAAGCATTTGTTCAGCCACAGCCTGAATGCACACTACCTTTAATTAATATTTCATAATGTATTATACAACCTCATGAAGAGTATTTATTGTTTTCCCTTTATTACTTAATTATGTCATTGCTTTATTTGAATAATTTTTATCTTCCTAAATGAAATATACTCCCTTAAGGTAGAAATCATTTTATTTTAATATTTAATAACCATAAAAAAACTAATAACAACATAATGCCTTTGGTGTTGTATTTAGTGTGTGGCTACTTTGTACCAGGTTAATAAGGAGCCTGCATAATTGATCCCTAAGCATTTGGTCTGCTGTATCATAGTGGGTTTTTTTTTTTTTAGTAATACTGCTAAGGAAGGATTTATTTGTGATTGATTTTATTTCAAAATAATATAGCAAAAGACCCATTCGCGGTAGAAAAATAACAGAAAGCAAATAGGTGGAATTATATATTTATTGTTGTTGTGGATAATTGGGAACAGGGGAAACATGCTTGCATTCCTCAGAATGATACAAGTATCGTGACACCACTGTCATCCTAGGACCGGCTGGCTTTGCTGTGTTGGTGAAGCTTTAATAGGGATTGTATTAAAATTGTTTATTGCTGTGAGTAGTATGGACATTTTAACAATGTTGATTCTTCCCAGCCATGAGCATGGTATGTTTTTCCATTTGTTAACATCTTCAGTTATTTCTTTTTTTAGAATTTCGTAGTTCTATTTATAGGGATCTTTCACATCCTTTTTTAGGTAAACTCCCAAATATTTCATCTTCTTTGGTACTACTGTGAATGGAATAGAATCCTTGACTATTTTTTCAGCTCGACTATTTTTGGTATATATAAAGGCTACATATTTTTGAGTGTTGATTTTGTAACCTGAGACGCTGCTATATTCCCTGATCACTTCTAAGAGTTTTGTAGTAGAATCCCTGGTGTTTTCCAGATATACAATCATATCATCTGCGAAGAGTGAAAGTTTAATCTCTTCTGACCGTATATGAATACGCTTCTTCCTTAATTGTGAAGGCTAAGACTTCCATTACAATGTTAAAAAAGCAGTGGAGACAATGGGCAACCTTGCCTGGTTCCTGATCTGAGTGGAAATGATTTCAATTTAACTCCATTCAATACGACATTGGCTGTGGGTTTGCTGTAGATGGCCTCTATTAGTTTAAGAAATGTCCCTTCTTATGAAAGCTATAAATTAGCTTCATATTAGGGCTGAGTACATTGGATACTTTTTCTTCCATTCTTGAGATTATAGCATAAGAATACAGAGAAAAGGGAAAGGGAGGGGAGGGGAGGGGGAAAGGATGAATGGAGGGAGGGCAATTGGTGGAATCACACCTACGGTGCATCTTAGCAGGGTACTGGTGAAACTTATTAAATGTAGAGTATCAATGTCTTTATATAGTGATCAAGAAAATGCCATGAAGACTATCTCTAACAGTATGATCAAAATATTTCTGATTGTATATGAAGCACATTCTGCCCTATGATTCCACCAATGTACACAATTATGATTTAATACAATTATTTAAAAAAAAAAAGAAGTACAAGCTTGTGGGAGGCAGGCTAACCATAATTGCAGGGTAGCCCTGAGCCCCTTCTGCAACAGCTGTTTATTAAGATTATACATAACAGGTTTGGAGAGTTAAGGTAATCAACATACACAACAGGTGTGGAGAGTTAAGGTAATGGACATAAATAACAGGTGTGGAGAGTTATGGTAATTACATTTATAAAGGCTGCATGTGTAAGGATTGCCACGTGCTCTCCTCACATGTTCTTTCCCCACAACCCTCATGAAGAACTACTAAGCATCAATGTTTAACACATGCTTACTAGTGAATAACCAATCTTATCTCATTATGGAACACTGAGTTACTTGGGGGATTGCTCACAAGTCACAAAACTTCTCTAGGCTTGCCAGGAGACTGTCCTGTTCTCAGCATTTCCTTTCAAAGTGATAAGAATCAGTAACTGTCCTTTGCAAGCATGGTGTCCCTTCCTCTACATTCATTCAGTATTTATCAGAAATTTATAGTTTATCAGATCAAGATTTTCTACAAACTAGGTATGCATAACTTCTTTCTGATAATCTCACAAGGAAAAAACTATACAATCTTCCCAAAGACTTTTATATCATCAACATTAATTTTAATAAAATACATATGCTGACTCATTTTGGCTAGAAGCAGTTGTCCTAGAAAGTTGTAATTCTTCTGTGTATTTTATTAATATCAGTATGGTTATAGTATTGTGTTAGTGACCCCCAAATTAGAGTTTATGCTTAAAAGAAGTTTTCATAATAACAGAATAGTGAGAGAGAAGTTGACTTTTCTTATACAACACAACATATATTTTTAAGCAAGTGTGAAACAAATTTGTAATAAATATGTTGTTTAAGAGTAGCAGTATTGATAGCTACACCAATAAATACTTACAAAGTGCCTACCATTTGATTCCAATTCTTAATTTTAGGGTCTTTGATAAATTCCTAAGTACACATAACTTTAATTTCTTTAAGTAACTGAAGTGTTATAAGAGAAGTATAGGCATATACTCTAGACAAGTGTAGTACTTGGTTTACAATAGATATTCAATTATTAGTTGATTCAGTGATTCACTGGTTTAGAGAGAGTGAGTGAGAGAGACAGAATGGGAAGAGGGAGAGAGGGCAGCTGGTGGCAGATACAGAAAGTCCTGTGTATTTGGAGTCCAGGGTCCAAGGCCTTCCTCAATTGTTTTTGACTTCTTTATTCAACCACTTTCTACAGAAGATTTTTTTGCTATTCTTCTGGTTTTGCTCTCTTAGATATAGAAATTCCCTCTCTAATATTAACTACTATCCTTATTGTTCAATGGTGTAAGAAATAGAGAAGAGACAGAAATCAATATATGTTTTAATTCAATTCCTAAATTCCTGAATTCAAATAAAAATTTCTCATTGCCCACCTCTACAAGTAGGTAAAGTGGCAACAGAGTGGTTGGAGAAACAGAATTAGGATCATTAAATATTAATAGTGCTTTTACTACTTACCAGAATTGCATTCTTGGACAAATTGCTTAACTTCTAGGCCCCTAGAAGTAATGAAGAGCTTGGGGATATTCTACCAGTTTTGAAGGCGGAGGGGATATTCTACCAGTTTTGAAGGCGGAGGAGACAATGGGAGTTGCTACTCTGTGGGTATAAAGTTTTAGTTATATGAGATAATTAGTTCTAGAGATCTGTTTACAACACTGTGCCTACAGTTAACAATATAGTGTTACACACTTAAAAGTTTATTAAGAGAGGAGACCTTGTGTTAAGTTTTTTTATTGTGATAAAATAAAAAACTGGCATTATATTGAGGATATTAAAGTGTTTATTAATTATACACACTTAAACCAAATTAGTTATTAAAAATTGGTTTATTAAATACTCATTGATATTGAAATAATTAGGTTAATTTGTGATTATTTGGCTGAGACATTTTACTTTTTGAGTACACATAAATCATAAATTATTTTTATTTCTTATTTGTAAAACCAACTTAAAAATTATATAGCATCTTGCTTTTGCTTCTTTAGAATTAAAATAATTAATAGGAAAAATGGTCCACATTTTAATATCTTAAATATAAAATTTAAGTACATTATTTCTTCAGTGGTATAAAGAGAGCTGTTCCTTGAGCATTTTGCTATAGAATGGGTCAGTTCCATTTTTAGCTTATTGAGTTCTGTACAATACCTTGGAACACATAAATGGCCATAAAAAATCTTTTGAAGTGGTGTTATAGTATTGGCCTGGAAAAATGGGGTAATTCATACTACATTTATAGAAATATAAGCATAATATAGTCATTTACCTCCTATCATAGTATATTTAACATTTGGGTACTATCAGAAATAGGGTCCTATGTTAATTGAACATAATGGCTCTTAAGAAATGGTGCCTCACTGAATTGCCTCACTGCATTTTTTATTTAGCCATTTATTGAATCTGTTGGCCATATGGAAAAAATATTGAGTGAGTCATCCTGCCAAGGATGTTCATGAACTTCTTGTTTATGAATGCTTGAGGAAGTTTATTTTGTGCTGAGTCATGAAGCTGTTTCTGAATAAAATACCAGAGTAGTTTTGAATATTTTTCTTATAGTGCATTATCTTCTGTCATATGCTTGAAAGTCATTAAAATTACTTAATTTTAAGATGCTATTCATTACAGATGTTTAAACTCTTTTATTAGCATTTTAGTAACAAGGATATTTTATGCTTTTCTACATTTTTTGCTGTAGTTTTGCATCTTACCCCAAATTAGCTGTCATCAATCCTCAATTTTATATGCCACGACTTCATGAAAAAGTAAAATTTGATTAAATGTTCAAGATAGATGAAGCTGAATTCAATTAAATGACAATGAACTGTTTTGGACTGTTTTTAAATTACTTTTGAGTTACCTCAAAAATTTGTTATAAATGCATCTATGCTATTTTATTAGAGTTTTTTTCTCTGAGTATGAGCAAGCTTATATTTAATTTTAAATATGCATTTAGTTATACCCCTGGGGTGTGAATAATTAGAATGAATTTACCAGGGTTCTTCAAATTTGCAAAAAGCAGTTGGGTAACTTATCAAATATGCACAGAAAGCTTGCTTCTAACACTCTGCAGTGTAATTAACAACAAAAATTCCTACTCCTACGATATAACCATGTGATATAATTTATCCTACACAGTCATAAACGGCTAACCTATAAATATTAATTATATTTATATTAAAAATAGGACTATTATAACACAATACATATGGAATTTTATGTATTCCTTGTGATTCTACATCTTACACTTAGGATACGAAAAATAGACAATTTTCAGAATGCTTAAGTGGAGATGACTGAAGTGCTTAAAAATAAAACTTATTTGTAGAAAAGATTAATAATTATCTTTTGACAGCTGTGAATTCCAGCACTGCCATGAGCTTGCTTTTATAGGTAACCTTAACAAATGGCTTAATTTTCTGGGGTTCAGTTTCCCCAACACATAATTCATAAAAATAATACAATATCTTTTTTCTTTTATTTAGTGTTTTTATTAAATCATAGCTGTGTATATTAATGAATTTATGGGGCATCTTTTATCAATTGCTTAGCATAGCTCCATAGAACTTTTTCCTATAAATTATGGCTCATATTCTGATTGGCCGTTTTAAATATGGTGATATTTATAACATAGCATTGTTTTTCATAGAAGGAATAGAGAGATGTTTTTTGGTATAATAACTGACAAAATTTTGTATATTTTTGCTGATAGATTAAATAAATTTCCTCCAGCTTCATAATTTCTTTTATTTTTAAAAATTTTAATATTAATTAATTTATTAATTATATTATTATTATTTTGTAAATACAGAGTCTCACTGTTTGGCTTGTGGTAGAGTGCTGGGGCATCACACTGCTCACAGCAACCTCCAGCTCCTGGACTTAGGTGATTCTCTTGCCTCAGCCTCCCGAGTAGCTGGGACTACAGGCACACACCACAACACCTGGCTAATTTTTTTGTTGCAGTTCAGTTGGGGCCAGGCTTGAACCCGGCATCCTTGGTATATGGGGCTGGCACCCTAACCACTGAGCAATAGGCACCACCCTATTTTTATTTTTGTATTAAGTCATATATACATAGATCATGAATACATTTTTTCCTTTGTGTGATTCAATGTTTTGATTATTTGTACATATTGGAGTGCTTATACCCTACTAATTAACATAGCTTTCACCTCATTTACTTAATCACAGTGTTAAAACATTTGTGTTCAATATTTGATAGACTTGACTCATACCTTGACAATATGCTCCATAGGTGTAATCCCACCATTAACCATCCCTCTATTGAACCACTCCCTCCCTTCCCATCCTTCTCCCCTTCCTTTCTTCATCCTGGGCTATAGTTGTGATTCAACTCTCATATGAAAGTGTGAGTGATTATAAATTGGTTTTATAGCAGTACTGAGTACATTGGATAATTTTTTTCCATTCCTGGGATACTTTACTAAGTATTTTCTAGTTCCATCCATGAAAACATAAAAGAGGTAAAGTCTCCACCTTTTTTAAGGCTACATAGTATTGCATATTACACATATACCACAATTTATTGATCCATTCATGGATCAATGGGCACTTGGGCTTCTTCCATGACTTGGCAATTATAAATTGAGCTGCAATGAACAATCTGGTGCAAATATCTTTGTTGCAAAGTGATTTTTGGTCTTTTGGATATATACCTAGTAGAGGAATTGCAGGATCAAGTGGCAGGTCTACATTTAGATCCCTGAATGTTCTCTAAACTTCTTTCCAAAAGAAAGAAAGTGTTAGCTTGCATTCCCATCAACAGTGCAAA
The DNA here is from genome assembly GCA_963573935.1 of Arctocebus calabarensis. Lineage (NCBI taxonomy): Eukaryota > Metazoa > Chordata > Mammalia > Primates > Lorisidae > Arctocebus > Arctocebus calabarensis. The sequence continues at coordinate 8,625 of CAUYON010034197.1, forward strand.
AGTGTTACCTTTACTCCATGTCCATGCCAACATCTGTAGTTTTGGGATTTTGTGATGTGGGCTACTCTCTTACTGCAGTTAGATGATATCTCAAAGTCATTTTGGTTTGCATTTCTCTGATGATTAAGATGATGAGCATTTTTTCATGTGTCTGTAGACTGTGTGTCTGTCTTCTTCATAGAAGCTTCTGTTCATGTCTCTTGCCCACAATGAAATGGGATCACTTGCTCTTTTTTTATTAATAAGTTTGAGTTTTCTATGGATTCTGGTTATTAGGCATTTGTTGGAAATATAATCAGCAAGAATCCACTCCTATTTTGAGGAATGTCTACTTGGTTTACTTACTGTGTTCTTGGTGGTGAAGAAGCTTTTTAGTTTGATCAGATCCTTGTATTTTTAGTGTTGCTTCAATTGCCTTGGCAGTCCTCCTCATAAAGTATTCTCCCAGGCCACTTTTTTTCAAGTGTTTCCTCTGAACTCTGTCCAAGAATTTTTATAGTTTCATGTCTTAAGTTTAAATCTTTTAGCCATTGAGAGTCAATTTTTGTTAGAGGAGAAAGGTGTGGGTCTAATTTCAGTCTTGTACAAGTTGTCAGCCAATTCACCCAGCACCATTTGTTAAATAACGAATCTTTCTCCCAATTTATATTTTTGATAGGCTTTAATCATCAAAGATTAAATGATGATAAATGTCTGCATTCATCTCTTGGTTTTCAATTCTGTTCCATACATCTACCTCTCTATTTTTGTGCCAGTACTATGCTGTTTTGATCACTATAGATTTATAGTATAATCTAAAGTTTGGTAGCATGATACCTCCTGATTTGTTTTTATTTCTGAGCAATGCCTTGGCTATTTGAGTTTTTTTTATTCCATATAAAATGCAGTATTAATTTTTCCAGTTTTTAAAGTATGACAGAAGCACTTTAATAGGGATTACATTAAATCTATAGATTGCTTTGGGAAGTATAGACATTTTAACAATGTTGCTTCTTCCCAGCCATGAGCATGGTATATTTTCCTATTTATTAACATCTTCTGCTATTTCTTTTTTCAGAGTTTCATAGTTCTCTTTATAGAGATCTTTCACATCCTTTGTTAGGTACACTCTAAGATATTTCATCTTCTTTGGCACTATTGTAAAGGGAATAGAGTCCTTGATTGTTTTCTCAGCTTGACTATTGTTGGTATATATAAAGGCTACAGATTTGTGAGTATTCATTTTGTATCCTGAAATGCTGCTGCATTCCTTGATCACTTCAAGGAGTTTTATAGTTGAGTCCCTACAATCATATCATCTGTGAAGAGTGACAGTTTAATCTCCTCTGATCCTATTTGGAGCTTCTTGATTGCCTTCTCATGCCTGATTGTGTTGGATAAGACTTCTATTACAATGTTAAAAAGCATTGGAGACAATGGGCAACCTTGCCTGGTTCCTGATCTGAGTGGAAATGATTTCAAATTTACTCCATTCAATATGATAGCAGCTGTGGGGTAGCTATAGATGGCCTCTGTCAGTTTAAGAAATATTCCTTCTATACCTATATTCTTAAACATTCTGATCAAGAAAGGATTCTGGATATTATCAAAAGCTTTTTCTGCATCAATTCAGAGAATCATATGTTCTTTTTAAATTTTATTTATGTGATGTATTATATTTGTAGATTTACTTATATTGAACCATCCTTGTGACACTGGGATGAAACCCACCCGGTTAAGATGTATAATTTTAATGTGTTGCTGGATTCTGTTTGCTAGGATCTTATTGAATATTTTTGCATCAATATTAATTAGACATATTGATCTATAATTTCCTTTCCTTGTTGGGTCTTTTCCTGGTTCAGGGATCAGGTTGTAATTTGTTTCATAGAATGTGTTGGGGGAGTATTCCTTCTTTTTCTATGTTTGGAAAAGGTTAATTTAATATAGATACTAATTCTGCTTTAATGGTTTGGTAGAGTTATGATGTGAAGCCATCTGGTCCTGGGATTTTTCTTTTTGGGGAGATTTCTTATAATTGATGCTATTTCAGAACTTGACATAGGCTTGTTCATCATTTTCACTTCTTTCTGGCTAAGTCTAGGAAGGAGGCATGTTTCCAAGTATTGTTCTATTTCCTTCAGATTTTCATACTTCTGAGAATAGAGTTTTTTATAATATTCATTAATGATTTTTTTGAATTTCTGAGGAGTCTGTCATTCTTCGGCCTTTGTCATTTCTATTGATGAAATTAGGGATTTTACTCCTTTATTTGTGGTTAGTTTGGACAAAGGTTTATCTATTTTATTGACCTTTTCAAGAAACCAACTGTTTCATTCATTGATCTGTTGTATAATCCTTTTGTTTTCAGTGTCATTTAATTTTGCTCTTATTTTTGTTATTTGTTTTCTTCTGCTGGGTTTGGGGTTGGAATTTTTTTCCTTTTCCAGTTGCTTGAGATGTCCCATTAAGTTATTGACTTCCTCTCTCTCTATTCCTTCGAGGAAGGCTTACAACACTATAAATTTCCCTCTTAGGACTGCCTTTATGGTATCCCAAATGTTATGGTAATTTGTGTCTTCATTATCATTTTGTTCCAAAAATTTTGTAATTTCCTCCTAAATCTCATATATGACCCAGCTATTATTCAGCATGAGGTTATTTAGTTTCCATGATTTTATATGAGTATGCAGATTCCTCTTGTTACTGAATTCAATTTTTATTCCACGATGGTCCAAGGAACTACAAGGAATTATTTCTATTCTTTTAAATTTGCTGAGATTAGACTTGTGGGCTAAGATGTGATCAATTTTGGAGAATGATCCATGGGCTGGTGAGAAGAATGTGTATGCAGTTTTGTTGGGATGAAATGTTCTGTAGATGTCTGTTAAATCCAAATGTCGAATGTTAAGTGTCAGTGTAAAATTTCTTAGCTTAGTTTCTTATTGGAGGATCTATCCAACACTGCCACAGGAATGTTAAAACCTCTGACTATTATGGTGCTAGAGGAAATCAAGTTGCTTAAGTCTGTTAAAGTCTATCTTATAAATTGAGGTGTATTCTGGCTGGGTGCATAAATGTTAATAATTGAAATCTCATCATGTTGAGTGTTTCTCTTAAAAAAAATATGAAGTAAAGAAAATTCCATGAAAGCTATGTCAACCAGTTCGATGAAAATATTTCAAATTGTATATAAAACCAGCAGATTGTACCCCATGATTTAGTTTAAGTACACAACCATGATTTAATAAAAAAAAATGAAGTGATCATCCTCATTTTTCCTTACTTTTGTTGGTTTAAAGCCTATTGTATCTGCAAATAAAATTGCACCCCCCTGCTTTTTTCTGATTTCCATTTGCCGAAAATATAGATGACCATCCCTTTACTCTGAATCCATCTTTATCTTTTAAGGTAAGATGAGATTCCTAAATGTAGCATATATCTTGCCTGAGTTTTTGTATCCAGTCAGCCAACCTGTGTCTCTTTAGAGGACAATTTAATCCATTCACATTAATCAAGAGTATTGATAAGCCTGGTAGTACGTTGGGTATTGGGTTTTTTGAAAGTCCAATGGAAATTTTTAAACCTTTTGCCACTGTGCATGTTAGAATTTGGTCAAAAGTTTCTGAGTGAGTTTACTTTGGTGGTAGAAGATTGTGCTGGTCATTATGGAGGATTAGTCTGAGAATAACTTGGAGAGCTGGTTTAGTTATGTCATTAAAGTATTTAATTTCTTCATCATAAATGAAACTCAGTTTAGCTGAATACAGGATCCTGAGTTGAAAGTTACTTTGTTTTAGGAGATTAATGGTTGATGACCACCCTCTTCTAGCTTGAAAAGTTTCAGCAGAGAGATCTGCAGTCATTGCAATACTCTTTCCCTTGTATGTTATTGTTTTCTTCCATCTGTCTGCTTGCAGAATTTTGTCGTTCATATTAACACTGGTAAATATAAAATATCTAGGAGATGTTTTATTTGGGTTGAGTCATGCTGGGTTTATGAAATTGCCTATTTGAATTTCTAAATCTGTTGCCATGTTTGGGAAGTTCTCATTGATTATTTCTTGCAGTAGAGCATCTGTACCTTTTGAAGCAACCTTGTCACCTTCAGGAATTCCTATAAGGCGAATATAAGTTTTCTTCAAATTATCCCAAAGCTCTCTGAGAGAATGGTCCATTTTTGCTCTCCATTTCTCTTCATCTTTGAGCATTTGGGAGTGTTCATGTTGTCTAAAGTTTTAGGGTTATATAGGTAGAAATATATATTCTACTTTTATAGGCAGGTCAGCTAGGGGAAGTAAGTTAGCATGATCATCTGAATTGGTTGTCTATATACTGGGCAGGGCTTACTCCTTTTTTTTAGATTCTTTGCACGTGTGAAGCATACCATAAGATGTCCTGTTTTGCCATGGACAATGCAACCATTTTTAGGTTGACCTTGGCAAATCACACAAGGTTCATTGGCATCAAAGGGAAAGCTGGATTCCATATTCTCTTCGTTGTCTTATGTTTCTTCCCTCTCAAATTCTTTGACATCTTCTTGGCTGCTATAAATAATGCTATTAGAAGTTGATGGCTGAGAATAGTCTTCACTTTCTTGTGATTGGGGATGTATGAGTGATTTTTTCATCATTTTCCTCCACAGATGACTCTTTGGAATCATTCACTGTAGTTTTTTACAGTCTGGAACATCAAAGCCCTCTTCTGCTTGTGTTAAGTTTTCTAGTTTGGCTTTCTCAGAGATATTCCCTCTATCTTTTCCTTTATCTTCAAGAAGCCAATTCTCATGAAGGGCCCAGTATCTGTTGCAATGTGGTGGAAGAGGAGGATTCATTTCATTACATGAAGTACATTTCCAATAGTCACCTAAAGAAATTTCGGGATCTTCTTCAAATGAATCTGTATCACTCTCCTTTGCCTGATACACCTCATCATCTTCATCTGAGAGTTCTTGTCCTTCTTCACTAAGACTACAATTTTCTGAATCAAGAGATTCGACTTCAAATTCTTCACTAAATTGATCTGAAACTGAATCCTGGTCCAACGAGTTACCTGAATGTTCACTTACACTAGGATCAAGGTGGGATTTGATGGTGTCTCTGTAGATTCACTGCTACTGCTTCTTTCACAGGACGTCTCCCTGATTACACAAAGAGCCAGGCTTCCATCAAAGGAAAGGGAAATAATGTCAGATTTGTGAGGTTTTCTTTGTTGTTAACTAGACAATTCCTCTGAATTTTCTTCTGTCTTACTAATTTCTCTCCTTCTAGATGAGGCAGATGGTCTAGAAACCAAATTTGAAGATGAATCTTTCTCTTCATGTAGCTCTTGCACAGGATCCTTTGATCACTCCCACCTTCAAGGTGATGTTCGTTCTCACTCACAGATGTACCTGAGTCTGATAATTGCTGGTGATGGACTACTACCAAGTTTCTGTAGATCATTGTATGTATTTTCCTGTGCTCTTTCACAGAGAATGTTGGCACTCCAAACAAATCTCCTAGAAGATCATTTGAAGAATATACAATATGTTGTTGCTTTTCACCATATAATTGTTTCGTCATAATGCAGTGGCCAGGATAAAATATAGCCTCTTTCGATAAAATATAGCCTCTTTCATTGTGTAAGTGTTTTTTTGTGCACCAACAGATTTTAACAACTTCAAAAGCAGTGGTTTTGTTCTAATCAGGGTCTCTAGTTCTGAAGATAGAATCTTCGAGGTGGTTACATCAGTAGACACAGATATGTTGGTATTGCACATTTTCCTTGTGGGGGTTTTCACTCCTGAGTTTTTTGGTGTGTGTGTGTGGGTATCCCTCCAAACTTCCCAGTTCCCTTCACTGGGCAAGTGGAAGCCCGACGCCCTGAGTTTTGGGACCCATTCCATTCTCCAGACCCAGCCTGAGAGGGAACCTGAACACTCTAGTCTGGGGGAAAGGAGGCTCCTGGCGGCAGGACTGCCCCTGCAGTTAGGCTTCTGACTCCATCTTCCTTTCAGTCACACAGGATCACGTGGACTCCACGCAGAGCCTAGCTCTCCCAGGCTCTCTGCTGCCCACACCCTGCACCACTGAGGCCCCTTCAGGCCTTTCCACACACACCTCTTTCTCTCCTCTTTTCTTTCTCTATCTCCCCTCTCCCTCTTCCTCTCTCTCTCTCTTTTACACACCTTTGTGAAGGGCATAGCAATTTTGTCAAAAATTCCCTTTACAGGAGCAATACAAATAAAGTACACTCTACAAATTAATCATTGCAATTTTATAATGAGAACAAGAGAAATTACAATGACCTTTTATAAAAAATAAAAAGCACCATGCATATGAATCTACACTAGGCAAGTAACATTATGAAAGGAGTCAGATTTTCAGCAGTCTCATTACATCCTCTATGTTGTTAAGTTTCTGTGAGTGATATATAAATTGTTTGTATTACTTATAGCTTTCATAGATGACAGATTAATCTGAGCAATTAGATTCTTGAGAAAGATCAAGACACTTATTAAATTTTATCTTAGTCACTGCTAATTACAACCATCCATTTATCTCTGTGGAATGAATTACTAATGCAAACCTACAATTCTATCTCAACATAACTAGTCTTTATCTTAGATGATTAAGAAACCTACCATTATTGCCAAATATCTATTGAAAGATTCTACAATTAATTAATAAGGCTAGACCCTGTAGACTCAATCATATGCAAATGCAAAGTGTATCTTCTGATTAGCTTCACAAAGTTACATGCCTTCCATGATAGTGGGAACAACCCCATCCAATAACAGCAGGTATTTACTGAGTGTGCACTATGCCTCAGGTACTGGTCTGGATGTCATAGAAAAAGCCATGGGTAAAAGAAGTAAACCCTGTTCTTAACGGAGTTGGACTCCCATACATACACAGGAACAAGTACATAAAACCTAGTATGTCAGGTGGTCTTACTCAGCGGAGCTTTAAAGGCAAATATAATGAAGTAAAAAAAGGAATGTTAGCATGCAGGGTGGAGATGGGCCAGTGGGGTTGCTTTACTGAAGTGGCCAGGGAAGGCTTCTGGATAAGTGTCCCTGAAGCAGAGAGTGAAAGAGGCAGGGGCAGGAGCCACAGATGACAGTCCAGTATCTGGGAGTGGCCTGGAGGCCAGTGGAGGCCAGACAATGGGAGTCTTTGGGGTTTTGGAAGGACTTCAGCTTTTATTCAAAAGGACTCTGCATTTTATTCGGGATAGGACAATATTTGAGCAGTGTAGCATTTGCATTTTAAGACAGATAGTAGATGCTATGTTTGGAGCAGCTTTCATCAGAGTGTGTCCAATAGAATTAGTTAGATTTTTTTACTAATCTACCAAATCAGGAAAACTTTCAAAATGTATTTGATACATTTCTAAATTTTCCAAACTCATCAGATCTGTAAACAGAGCCCTTAATATGTTATTATTAATTATATATTTTTAAGAGGAGAAATATTATAAACAGAATTTCTCAAACTTACTTTACCACAAAATCTTATTTTAGGGGGTGGGGGCAAGGGAGAATCTTAGAGTTATTGAAACATACTTTCAGAAGTAGTATCTTACAGGAACATCTCTTAGTAGGAAATTCAGAATATAGGACAAGAATGAGGTATGTCTGAAAACTTTCTTAAATTTCATTTTCAAGATATTTGGTTCTCAGGAGAGGCCATTGATCAGATGCAGGATCCATTCAACAACGCCTATAAAATTGCAGATAAAGACATTCACCAAAGCACTATTGCCCTTGTCTTCCATTTTACCCAAGATAAATTTTAGCAGAATATAATAGTTTTGATCAGCGTAGATTATATTTTATGTCATCGCTCAAAAATATTTTAAATAATATCACAAACCTCAATGCACACATATATAATGTAAAGATAGGCAGACATGAATTTGGTCCTCTTAAAGTTTCTAAGTCTATAAATGAGAAGATCAAGGGTTTGTTGGTTTTGTTACCTGCTTCTGCTACTTCATAGCTATCTGGTACAACACAGTCTTAACTGTTTAGTGTGATGCTTTTTGATTAAATGTCAAAGGACTTTTCAGTGGGATTCTTTTTTGATTTTTTTTCCTTTGCAAAACAAAAAAAAATCTAAAGCTTAGTTATTTTAAACACCTTCTACTAAATTATGATGTAGAGATTTTGAATTGTTCTTTTTTGGAGTAGGCTGTACTCATCTCTTGTTGATGAAAACATTTTGCATAGGCACTTTTCTTTGCTGTGGTCCTGAGTCATATACAGTGATCACTATTGCAATCCAAAATGCTACTTTTGATTATTTCTCCCAATATGCTCATGCTGAGATTTTTTTCTTCCAAAACCATTCATCTGAGAACAGAGAATATGGTCCCATTATTTTCCTTTGACAAAGAGCACTAAGTAAATACAGGTATTTTATGTGAATTTCCTAAGCACACATAGTTGCTGTCATTATATATACACTGATTCTGAGTAACCATTTTTAAAAAATGCAGCATGAACATTGTGGCTTTTTACAGTCTTGAATGATGCCTCTGTGGACTTGAAATAGCAAACTTGGAGATCACTTGCTATTTCTTAACTTTTGTCCTATTCAAGATACATTTCCAATTATGGTATTTTATTATGAGAAGGTAGCATGTTCCAGAAAAGTCAATGTAGACTAATATATTTAAAAAATCACTTTAAGGAGTTTCTTCTCTAGACTTGTGGCACCATATCCACCCATGTATAAGGGGGTTCAGGTGTTAGGTCTTTGAGGTGTTTCTGAGACCGTCTTCAATACCACTTTTGCTTTTTAGCGTTCATCTGGTCAATGCCTCCTCCTTCTCATGGTGTTAAGTCTCAGTTGCAGTTTTTATTACCTGGTTCTGCAGCCTGCAGCTCCATTTCATATCCATCACTTCCCCACTTGGCAGTGCTTAGAATGCTCCTCCTCCAGCTTCCTTCATTCATTCAACAAATAGTTGTCGATCACCTGCTATAGGCCAGACAATCTTTGCATCAATGAATAAAAGAGACAAAGATCCTTGCTCTTTTGGCACTTGCATTCTACAGGGAAGACAGATAATAAACACTGAACATAATAAAAATTGAATTACTTAGTATGTTAAAAGGTAATAAGTCCTTTGGAGAAGAGTGGGTGAGTATAAAGGAACTTGAAGAACTGGAAGGGGTGGGGAAGGGTCGTGGTGGTACTCAGTAGAATAGGGAAAGTACAACCCTTTGAGATTGTTTGATTCAAGATTTGAAGGTGATAAGAAGGCTCCCTAAGGCATTTATAGAGGAAGAGCATTCTAGGCCATGCCAATGGGCAGAAGAGCCATGAAAGGGTTCACAGTTTAAATAGTGGCCGTACTTGGAATATATTTTCAATGTGTAAGGTCCTCGCACACATGTAGGGAGACCAGGACAGTAATATAGGTGATAGATGTAAGTGTAAGAGGCCAGGAAAGTAATGTAGGTGGTAGATGATGATGACTCAGATAGGGTGGGAGGAACAGAGTCCTTAAGAAGAGATAAAATTGGGAGGAGCCAAGATGGCAATCTGTAGCCAGCTTTCTGCAGAGGTTCCCATCCAGAAGGAGAGTTAAAGGACAGAAACTCAGCAAGAAAGCCGATGGTTTGGATCTGAGCCAAAAGAAAATGTTGAAGAATGCACATCAACCCTGCTGGGGCGACCAGAGACCCCAAGGACACAAACAAAAAGGTACAGAGCACATTACCAAGTGGACAGGAGTCCTGTCCCCCATGAGAGAGGCTTGCAGTATACTCCAGACCTCCATACAAACAAGCGAGCAGAGTTCGTCTGTCCTCCCACTCTACCCCATGGGAGAGACCCTTTAAAAACTAGACCTCCTTCCCCTACTAGGCTGCCCTGGTGCTCTCCCACCAGGCTTAAAACTGTATATACTCTCTACCTGCAAGTTGGAGTTCCTGGTATTCCCCTC
>CAUYON010034198.1:0-34236 GCA_963573935.1 Arctocebus calabarensis
GTGGCATCACAGCTCACAGCAACCTCCAATTCCTGGGCTCAAGCGAGTCTCCTGCCTCTGCCTCCCAAGTAGCTGGGACTACAGGCGCCCGCCACAACGCCCGGCCATTTTTTTTGGTTGCAGCCGTCATTGTTGTTTGGCAGGCCCGGGGGCTGGATTCGAACCTGCAAGCTCAGGTGTACGTGGCTGGTGCCTTAGCCCGCTGAGCCACAGGCACCGAGCCCTGATTCAGTCTTGGTTTGTTACCTAGTTTGCTGGTGTACAATCTGATGTACTAATGATGGTACTGCCCTATCATTGCATGTACTTCTCTATACTCAGTGATGCCCCATTTTTGTTTTGGTGAAATTGAATCTTTCCTTTTCCTATCTTACTCTAGCTAAAAACTTGTCAATTTTGTTAATCTCTGCAAAGCAACAACTTTTGGTTTTGATTTTCTATGTTGTTTTTCTTTATTCCTCCCTACACTGATCATCATTTCCTCCCTTTTGTTCAGTTTGGGTTTAATTTATTTTTTGTAATTCTTAAGTTATAAAGTTAGGTTGTTGCTTAACTTTGAGCCCAGGAGTTTGAGGTTGCTGAGCTACAATGATGCCATGGGACTGTAGCTGGGGATATAGGGTAAGACATTTTTTTTTAAGAGATAGAGTTTCACGTTATCGCCCTCGGTACAGTGTCCTGGCATCACAGCTCACAGCAACCTCCAGCTCTTGGGCTTAGGCGATTCTCTTGCCTCAGACTCCCGAGTAGCTGGGACTACAGGCGCCCACCACAACACCCAGCTATTTTTTGTTGAAGTTTGGCCGGGGCTGGGTTCGAACCCACCACCCTCGGTATACGGGGCCAGTGCCCTACTCAATGAGCCACAGGCGCCACCCTAAGGATAAGACTTTAGTTGTTGACTTGAGATCTTCCTTCCTTTCTTTTTTGGTTACAGCTACAAATCTCTCCCTAGTATTGCTTTTGCTACCTCTCACGTATTTTTGTAACTTGTATTGTTTTCATTTGTATCTATTTTCATATTTCTTTTGCAATTTCCTTCCTGATCTACCATTTAAAAAGCATGTTATTAAAATTCCATGAATTTGTGATTTCTCCAGGTTTCTGTTGCTAATGATTTAGTTTCATTCTGCTGGGTTTGGAGAAGACACTTCATGACACGTAGCTTCTTAAATGCAGAGATTTGGCTTGTGGCTAGTGCGTGCCCTTGAGAATGTACAAGTGTCCCCTGCAGTGTGTCAGGTCTAGGTGGTTATGGTTCAGGCCCCTGCACTAAGGGAGGTGGCCAAAGCATGCACATTTCCTTGTGATCTGTCATAACACCGCCTTGTGCGACCTGCGGCCACTTTGCTGCCTTGGGGATCTAACAGCACCAGCTCCCTAGAGTCCCCAGCTTGTCCCTAAGCTCTTGTCTGCTCCTGAGTTGGGGCCACTCTGGATTGCCTCCCCACCACTCCACATTGCCAACCAGATCTAGCAAGGCCTTGAATATGGGATGTGCAGTCTTGACCCAGGGGACCGGAATAGCAGGGCCAACTTCACCATGGGATGGCTGTCAGAATCAAAATAGAAAATTACTACTGAGAAAGTTGGCAATCATGGGTGGTGCCTGTGGCTCATGGAGCAGGGCGCCAGTCCCATATACTGAGGGTGGTGGGTTTGAACCCGGCCCCGGTCAAACTGCAACAACAAAAAATAGCCAGGCATTGTGGTGGGTCCCTGTAGTCCCAGCTACTCGGGAGGCTGAAGCAAGAGAATCGGCTAAGCCCAAGAGCTGGAGGTTGCTGTGAGCTGTGATGGCATCATACTCTACTGAGGGTGACAAAGTGAGACTGTGTCTCTAAAAAGAAAAAAATAAATAATAAACCTAGAGGCTTGGCGCCTGTGGCTCAACGTACACCTGAGCTTGCGGGTTTGAATCCAGCCTGGACCTGCCAAACAACAATGGTGGCTGCAACCAAAAAATGGCTGGGCGTTGTGGTGGGCGCCTGTAGTCCCAGCTACTTGGGAGGCAGAGGCAGGAGACTCGCTTGAGCCCAGGAATTGGAGGTTGTTGTGAGCTGTGATGCCTCGGTACTCTCTCCGGGGTGACAGCTTAAGGCTCGTCTCAAAAAAAAAAAAAAAAACCCTAGAAAGTTGGCAATCATAACCCAATACAAATTGTGAAAACTGTGACTAGTTCCTTAGGAGGAAAGCCTCACTTAAGACCTCATAAGTGGACCTGAACCTAAGACTAAAAAGGGAGGGAAAAGCTGGGCGCTGTGGCGGACGCCTGTGGTCCCAGCTACTTGGGAGGCTGAGGCAGGAGAATTGCCTAAGCCCAGGAGTTGGAGGTTGCTGGGAGCTGTGTGACGGGATAGCACTCTACAGAGAACGATAAAGGGAAGACTCTGTCTCTAAAAAAAAAAATAAAAAAGGAGGGAAAAATTAAGCAGCTAGCGTGCAGGTCTGTGACACAACCCACCTCAGAATGGTCTGAACTACAGATTGGCCATTTCTCATTTTTTTTTTTTTTGCAGTTTTTGGCTGGGGCCAGGTTTCAACCTTCCACCTGTTATCCTGGGCTGGCGCCCTACTCCTTTGAGCTACAGGCGCCGCCCAATTTGGGGCTTTTATTTATTTATTTATTTTTTGAGACAGAGCCTCAAGCTGTCATCCTGGATAGAGTGCTGTGCCACTGAGCCACAGGCGCCGAGCCAAAAAAAAAAATTTCTTGTAGTGGGGCAGCACCTGTGGCTCAAGGAGTGGGGCACTGGCCCCATATACTGGAGGTGGCAGGTTCAAACTTGACCCTGGCCAAAAACTCCAACAAAAAAAATTAAAAATAAACTAATATACCAAATATACTATATATAAAAAAACTTCTTGTAGAGGCTCGGCACCTGTAGCTCAACGGGCTAAGGCGCCAGCCACAAGCTGGCAGGTTCAAATCCTGCCCAGGCCCACCAAACAACAATGACGGCTGCAACCAAAAAATGGCTGAGCATTGTGGCGGGCGCCTGTAGTCCCAGCTACTTGAGAGGCGGAGGCAAGAGACTCGCTTGAGCCCAGGAATTGGAGTTAATTGAAGTGATGCCACAGCACTCTATCCAGGGTGACAGCTTGAGGCTCTGTCTCAAAAAAAAAAAAAAAAAAAAAAATTATTGTAGAGACAGGGTCTTGCTGTATTGCCCAAGTTGGTCTTGAATGCTCAAGCAAGTCTCCCAAAGTACTGGGATCACAGATGTGAGCCACTGCGCTGAGCTGAACTACTCTGGAAAGCATCTGACCATAAAGCAGACCTGCAAAACCCTTCACATGCTTTGGGCAACTTAGGAACTTAACCCCAGATACCTGTTCTGTTGGTGTGGCTGTGTTCTTCACATTCCCTGTGGATGGGGCCCCAGCAAGGATGTGAGCTCAGCATAGGCTGGGAAGGATCCTTAGGGGATGCTCATCAGAGCGTGAGGACTCACAACCCCAAACCCTATACCTACACGAACCAAGAGCCCAGCAAAGTCCATGCCCATACTCAAAGGACCAGCTGCATCTGCTTGTAAGGACTGACTGCTGCCAGGACAAATGTGCGGCTGCTTTCAAGCTGTTGCTCTTTTGTGTCTGTTGTCGAGATGAAGGATTCCTTCTTGCCTACGTGGCCCAACACCGCTGCTGTGAGCCCCAGCCCATAGCCTGAAGCGTGTAGAGTCGCCACCACTGGCAAACCTAGCCCCCCAAGACCTAGTAGTGACAGGACCCAGGTTACTTTGGAGTGCATTTTATTCCTGGTCATGCACCAAGGAATCAGATAGAAACCAGCCCTTGTGGACCCCAACCTGGTTATGTGGCCATTGCCTCCCTGACCCTCTACCTCCATGTCTGCACACCCACATACTACCCATGTGTACCTGTGCATGTACCCCTAACCCATATACATGCTGAGGACCAAGCACACACACACACGCCAGCTGGTCCACGCTGCACTGAGGAAACAAGCGCAGCACTCAGGATGACAGCCTCTCAGGACACGCCTGCCAAGTTCCTGACGTCCCTGCTGGATCCACACCTCCTGAACTCCCATGCTCCTGGCTGTATGTTCTGGTTCACAGAGAGTTTGGTGGTTGGAGGCTTGGTGGGCGAGGCTACATGGAACACAAGGACCTGCCTGGTGTGGAAACAGCCTCAGGGTAGAGTCTGCCTGAGAGAAGAGGACCCCGGACCAAGGAGATGGGAGCCAGCGAGTGCCCAGGAAGACTTTACTCACTGTAGCAGCACAGCAGGGGGCGGAGGAGGCTACAGCTCACCCCCGTGTGTCCCCCATGGAAGGCACCAGAAAAGGGCTGGTGGGTCTGCTCAGATGTGTGGGTTGGGGGTGTTCTCTGTGAGGGGTCCCCAAACCTAAGGGCTCCCACTGTTTTATGGGACGGGAGTGGAGGACCCAGAGTGGAAGACCCTGAACACTGTTAAAACACAGAAAAGTGCCTTCTATGCCCCACCTGGAACAGCTCGGCCCCTCAGGCCTGAGCCTTGACTGTGATGCCTGGCCCTGCCCCATCCTGCAGTGGGCACAGCAATGTCCCCCATGAGGCCTGCCAGGCAGAGTCTTAGTGACTGCCCATGGTTATGCCTGAAAAATTACAGGCAAGGCCTTGGTGTGGGCCTATTCCTCAGCACTGAGCCTGCCCAGCCACCCTGCATCGGGAGAGAGGGCAATATGGAGTCCTGGGAGTGCAGCCCTCACCCCTCGGCAGTATGGCCACATCCTGTCTTCTGGGAAGGCCCCCAAGCCTCAGAGTGCCAAGGGCTGGAGGAGGCCACTCAGGGAGCCCACGGAGGCCACATGGGGGTGGTGCTAGAGCCAGTCCAAAGTCAGGTATCTCTGGTCACTGAGAGGCAAGGTCACCCTGCCTGGGACACCAGTCTGTGTCTGGGTAGAGGAGGCAATGGACAGACTTGAACCTGGGGAAGGAAAAAGTGGGGTCAGGTCTATGGGCAGGGCCCTGACAGCAGAGCCTCCACCATTGTCCACTCACCGTGTGGGGTCCTGCTGCAGGCTGAAGACTTCGACCACGTTCACCACATTATGTGGGTTCTCAGGACCCCCGTAGCTCAAAGTGACCTGGAAGGTGATGGGATCAAAGACAGGGGCTGCTCTGGTCTCAGGCCCAGGGCCTCTGTGCTGCTCTCCTGGCCAGAAACCCCTGCTGGAGGGGCCCCAAGACCCATCCACTGTCTCCATGTCCTCCAGGCCAGGCTTGGGAAAGAGCACTGAAGGGTGACTAAGCCAGAGGCGGAGTCTACAATATCCTGCCCAAACCCATTCTTGTTTGTTTGTTGTTGTTTTTCTTTTCTTTTTTTTTAGAGACAGAGTCTCATTTTTCACCCTCCTTGGTAGAGTGCCATGGTGTCACAGCTCACAGCAACCTCCAGGTCTTGGGCTTAGACAATTCTCTTGCCTCAGCCTCCCAAGTAACTGGGACTACAGGCACTCACCACAATGCCTGGCTATTTTTTGTTGCAGTTTAGCTGGGGTCAGGTTCGAACCCACCACCCTCAGTATATGGGGTTGGCGCCCTACTCACTGAGCCACAGGTGCCGCCCTCTTTCTTCTGTTATTATAATAAAAGAAGATTTCAGAAAAATATTATAATTTTTTCCTTCTTTTATTATGAGTCACCCAGTATCTTGTTTTATAATCTCCTTTCCTTTGGCCAAAGCCTCCAGGGCAAGCAGTATATTCAATCTGGGAAAGGGAAGGTTTGAGTGGAAAGGGGAAAACCACCATGGTTTGTTAAAATGCCTCACCTATGGTAAACATTATTGCTCTCACTTATAGGGACAAGGTGTATATAACAATTTAGACACTTCACTATTGTTCCCCCACCCACCCTACTGCTATGCAAATGTGTCTGTGAAGTTGTCCCCAAATACCAGAAAATTATTCCAATGAGTAGGGGGATATGACCTCCTTGTTTTCCATACTCTGAGAATGTTCAAATAAATTTTCAAATTTTTACTCAACCCAGAGTGTTTTTAGTAAGAAAGGAAAATTTTTTTCTTATGGTCACCTAATAAAACCTTTTAAAATTTAAACATCCCTATCTGGCTACTATATTTTATACATATTTTCCAATTTCTAGGACGAAATGTAAATACTCTTTGGATTGACAAATAAATTCCAGAGTTTTCAAAACAATCCATTTTGGTTTACTCACTTGCATACTTACAAAATAATTGCTTATGTTTATAAGCATTTAATAATGAAAATACTATTTTACCCCAAACAATGAATCAGAGCATGCCTTGGCAATTCCATTTCTGCCATTTTGAGCTTTTGTGCTTTAAACTTTAACATTCTAGACAAGGCTGGAGTCTGAATATTTTATGAGTTTATATAAAAATACACTTAAAAATATTATGCTACTCTATAACATATTGTATAAATATTTGTAAGTGAAAGCCTTTTTTTTTTTTACATGTTATAAAGTTTTCAGGAATGTAGCACCATGGCTGAATATAAAAATATGGGTTAATATTAGATGAAATCATCTTCATGTTACATGAATCACTAAGACATGTTTTAATCCTTAAGATGTGTGTCATTTGACCTAAGATAAAACACGTATTTAAAACTCTGAGGGCACAAAACTAAACATTATGTTTCTCTTTAGCTTCAAAGAAAATCTAGTAAGACAAAAAAAAAAAAAAAGCCATGGGAATGCAGCTAAGCTGTATTCAAAGAAAAGAAATGGTTGCTTTGATTATGTTTAGCCATTCCCACAATTATTCTTTGGAAGCAAATCTAATGTTTTAAGCAATCTACAGCTGCTGTTGCTGGAATTGCTACTATTACAGCATATTGGGAGCCCCGTACATGCCAGACTCTGTCATAAGCATATTATCTCATTTAATGCTCACTCTTTCATGATGTGGGTATGAATCTTAGATTGCACACAAGGAAACCAGAGCTCAAGAGACTGGGTAAAATTAGCAGACAAATCGTCTTTAGTTTTAACAACCAGAAATGTGGTTTACCTTTTTTTTTAATGAATGGAAGAAACTTGTAGTTTGGTACATCTAAGAATGCTATTTTATTTTGTCATTAATTTTTAGTTTTTAATCATAGGTTGTAAATAATGACAATCTCTGATACTTACAAATTCTTCAAAATATTTTCATCTAGATTTTCTCCAGGAGAAATTAAGATTTATTTAGAGTGCAAAATGTGTGAAGAATCTTATATGTTATCTCATTTTATGGTAAAAATTCGGAGGCAAACAGATACATTTTGAACTTGTCAAAGTTTGCCTAGCTAAAAAAGCACAGAGGTTCAAATTTACATTTTTCTGATTTCAGAGTCCTTGTAATATCCTCGTGATAACAAGGAATTCTAGTGATTTTCCCAATGTCATAATCATGGCAGATTAGAATCCAGAATCCCCATCTTTTAGTCATTACCAGAGTCTCTACTCTACTACTATATGCTTTATGCATAGACAGTAGAAAGTCAAGGTTAATTTTTATTGGTTGAAGATTTTCCTTTTCTTATGAAGGTTAAATTTGATTCAGAGAGGAAAATCCACCAAGGACTGTTTACCTAACTAGAAATTCTGAGGAAAGCCTGGAGCAAGTATCTACGTAATTAACCTAAATGATGTAAACATTGTTTTTCATATGATCACACCATAAACAGTAAAAGTTGTCTGAAACATCATTTTACTAATAAGGAAGTTTACCTCTGAAAATCTGTTCCACCTGAAATCCCTTAAGATTAAATAAGATGCAACCTTTGGGCTTCAGCAACTCCCTGATAAAGGCTGTCACATGGAGTTAAATTGTCTCCATTAAATTGTCAACACTTTCAGCACCAGGGACCATGTCTTTTTTACAATTGTTTCTTGAATCTTAGATATTATACAAACAGGACAATATACATAAAGATGCAAATTTTTTGGAGAAAACTTTAGAACCTAGCATTCAAAGCTGCAGTCTTTATTGTCCTCTGGAATAAAAAATGTCCAAGCTTCAAGAACAGCAATCTCATGCAATCAGGTTTTAATAATTAGCTATTTTATGACCAGTGGAAAGCAAACTTTCGGCAAAAATCCAGTTTCTTTTATACACATACTTAGTTCCAGGAATGCAGCCTGGGTACATTTGCTCCTTGGAAATGAGTACAATCAAGGAATGATTTGTTGTGCCCAATGGGGTAATGGGGATTAAAGTGAACTAGTAGATACTTTTGGAAAATTTGAGTTCCAACTCTCACACAAGATTGAATACAAACATTTTTATTGTAAAGGCCACGTGTTGCTCTTTCTCTAAGAAATCAAAGATGGGAACTAATGATGTTTACTTCATGAGGCACAAATCCAGATAGCATTTGAATGGATTACTGTTTTAGTGACCTAAATGACATTTTAATGCTTAAGTGAGTCAGTATGCCTCTGAAAATACGTTACACTCAAGAACTGGATGGGTCAGACTAAGTAAATATCAGCAATATCAGATAATTACAGAAAAGTCCCAACTCTCAGCAATGTAATCAATAATCTAGGTCAAGAAATCTGGAAGGGATTGGTTCACGGGCAGGGAATTCCTGGTTGGGGAGGTAGTGTGCAGTCATTGGTTCTGGATACTGTGGGAATTACTAAGGACACACAATAGATGTGCAGTTCTTGTATGGCATAAATCCCCTCTAGAGGCCATCTAGGAAATGTCACCCATTTGTGTCTCTTGCTTGTTTAGAATCTGGGGTAACAGTAATCTCAAGGTCTTTGTTTATAATGTATTTTGATAGATCTATTTTTCCATTTGCTTATTATCTGAGAAAGCAGTTTGAACAAAATATTTGACTTAACTTATATTAAGTCAATTACATTGAATGTAACTTACATTCAATCTTGATGACTCAACTTTCCAAATGTTAGGAATATGATTTTTTAAAAAATGGGATACACAAAAAATTTAAAGAAACTTGACTTTTTGTCAAGATGAGATTGCCAAAAGAGATATGCACAGAAATAGAAATATTCTCCTGATGATTGAAATGTTTTAATACAGGAATAACCAGTTTGACCAAAGCCCTCATTCTAGAAACTGTTCATAAAGGAAATCTGTCTGTCATTATGGGAATTCCAAAACATCTGTTCTATAGAACAACAGCGTGGAGCCTGAGGTCTGTGCTGCACCAGAGTAAATTTCATTTTGATTAAAATGAAAATGGTATGGGACTCTTAGAACTTAAAGAGTCCCTGTCAGACAATTAAAACTGCCTTTTTTCAAATATATTGCTAAATTCTATGAAACCATTAGTTAGGAAAGGGTATAATCTATCAGGAACTGCTAGGACTTAGTGTATTTCTGAATAATTTCTCAACTATTAGCTACGATGTATTCTCTCTCTTTCTCTCTCTCTCTTTTTTAAGACAACTCATAACATGTAGAATCAAATTTAAATATTACATGCCTTTTTCAGGAACTGAGCTATTAAAACACACATCCAAGTAGAAAATGCTAAATAGAATATATTCTCCAACCAGGTTTTAAATATATTCTAGAAGCCGGATTTAAATGTTTTGATTGATTTTTCCTTCAAACAAATTTGTGTGTTTAACTTATACTTTTGAAAAAAAAGTGTAATTGCTCATTCTTAAGATTTAGGAAAGAATAGATTTCTTAACCTTTTCATAAAAAGCAATAGATAAAATTACAATATAGTCTCGTGCCAGCCAATCTAACACTTAGCAACAGACTCAGCACGGCTCTGATTGAACTATTTTTTCATTTGCTTTTTTTTTGTGTGTGTGTGTGTGTACATGAATATCAAGGATCTTGGTTTTTGCAAAACATGTTTTCCCTACATAATGTTTTCTTTAAATGGGAAAAACAATAATAAGCACGTAATGACTTTGGTGAGACTTGAACTGAGAGGTTTGATACAAAGGAAATAAAAGCTATTCAAGAAAAGGAAGAAATGAATGGACTCACGTACATGGTTGGGGGCGTTGTGCTTGTCATTAGCCAAGAAACACTTGTGATTTGTCACGTATTTCATGTCAAACTGATCCAGGGCGGTATTTTAGAATGGCATGTGGTTCACTGGGAATCAGTTTACTTGAGCTCTTATGTTCAAATTACGTTATTTTTTTCTTTAGTTTCCTCAAAGGGTGAAACTATCCCATCTTTTTACAGGCCTCCAGGGAAAGGCGGGGAGGTTTGAGGCATGAGGACTTTAAACAGCCAAATTATGTCTTGGGCACAGATTCCATTATGCAGCGGTAACCTATCTGTCTAGCTTTCTGGGAGAAGTTAAGTCCCTACCTTTGTACTGCCTGGTTTGCTGTGCAATTGTGATTGAAAAACATGTACAGTTAGGAGATTTCTCTTTTAGATCCAGGGAGCAATGATCATTTATCATTGTACAAGTTCATAGTTGGGGGTGATCATTTATTCGCAGCATGAATGAGAAGTTTTTCTTTAAAGCATAGTTTTGAGGTTTACTATTCCCAGGAAATGTAGCAAAGTAGGTGCTTACAAGTCTCAGTGTTGGGATTCCTGCTTGTTTACCAGAACTGTTTCTCACCACCTGTAAAATCACAGATGGATGTTAATATTTTAGTGAATGAGATGTTCCGTTGTGTGAAACAATGGGCTGCTAGCTTTCGTGCTATGACACATTTCCAGGCTCAAGCCATTTCACTTCTAATAATAATGATGATAGGAATGATTACTGTAATGCATCTGGGAAAGACAGCATCAGTAAGCAAGTTGTATTCAGTTCTCTAGACTTCAGTCTACCTGTACCTACCATGAGGATAATAACATCATCCCAAAATGTTGTTATATATGTTGAAAAATATATGTATTACCTGCCCATAGATGTTTAATAAATGGTAGCTATTCTCATTCATACGATGTGTTTACATTGTGTAGGACTTATGCCACTTTGAGAGAGCTAGAGTTGTGATCAACTGGAATTCTATTCCTAGGGAGTCAAGCCTGAAAAGAAATAAACACCACCACTCACTGAATGATTCTCCATTAGGATGGCAATAAATACAGTTCTGCTGTCCTTGGTGAAATAGTCCTAATGACTACCACACTCTTATTTTCCTGTTAGGAGATGTAGGATTATAGCCCTGAGTCAGTTTTACTGAAGCCTAATTTCTGCTTTCTTGGATCCAGTACTAGATATCTTTTACACATTAAGATTCTCCAAAAGAAAGATACTTTTATTTTTATTTATTTATTTATCTTTTTGAGACAGTCTCACTCTGTTGCCCAAGCTAGAGTGCCATGGGGTCATAGTTCACAGCAACCACAAACTCCTAGCCTCAAGCAATCCTCTTGCCTCAGCCTCCCCTCTAGCTGGGCTTATAAGAACCTGCCACAACACCCTTCTAGTTTTTCCTATTATTTTTTTTTTTTTTGAGACACAGCCTCAAGCTGTCACCCTGGATAGAGTGCCGTGGCATCACACAGCTCACAGCAACCTCCAATTCCTGGGCTGAAGCGAGTCTCTTGCCTCCGCCTCCCAAGTAGCTCGGACCACAGGCGCCCGCCACAACTCCCAGCCATTTTTTGGTTGCAGCCGTCATTGTTGTTTGGCCAGTCCGGGCTGGATTCGAACCCACCAGCTCAGGTGTACGTGGCTGGCGCAGTTTTTCCTATTATTTTTAGTAGAGATGGGGTCTCGCTCTATCTTCAGTCTAGACTTGAACTCCTGAGCTCAAGCAATCCACCTGCCTCAACCTGGCAGAGTGTTAGGGTTAAAGGTGTAAGCCACCATCCCTGGCCACTTTTAACATGATAGTATTTTAATAAGCTATTTTATATAAAGCAGTAAAATTATAACAATATCAACTATTATATACATATTTTTCTTTTGTACTTGTGCCTAGGGATAGTACAAAGAAAGACATTACTTAAGAAACTGAAGGAATGAATAACCCAAATAAAAATAATATTTTCCCCTGGATTGTGATAACTGAAAAAAAGTTAAAAAGGTAGGGTTTTATTACATATCACATGATTAGATTATTTCTTGCAATTTTGGGGGATATATAACACATTATAGTAGTCAAACTCCTCATCCTCCAAAATTTTTAAATGAAATCAATATTTACATCTCTAATTTTTGAGAGCTGTATTACATAGACCTGAGTGTAGAATATAGTAATTTTCAAAATGAATCAGCTCGAGTGCAAAATATGTTATTTTGGATGAAAGCTAACATTCATTGCCAGTGTGTGAAGTCCTTAGAAATCGTCAGCTCTTGGGTTAGCATAGCTGTTGTTCACAATATGCAAGGTTCAACCAGTTCAGACTCTTTAGGGTTCAATAGTTTATCACAGCTATAGTTAGATGTTCTTTTGAAACTTGTCAGGAAAATTTTAAAAGCATTGTCTCATTAGTTTTCTCATTGTGTATCTCTGGTGGCAGATAATTATTAAAAAGGCTCAAAAGAGTATATCCAGAAAGAAAAGAAAGGGCCCATTTATGAATCTAAGTATGGAATGGAAATTTTCCAAGTTGAACATCCTGCTTCATGATCCTTATAATCCAGAGATTTGAATGCAGGCCTGACTCCAAAGTACACCTTGATCTCCCCAACTTCCTGCTGTCTCTTCTAGAATAGCATGGGGAAAAATAAAACCAAGAAACAAGGTCTCCCCTGCTCTAAAGTTCTAAATTCTTTTCTTATTCTTCATGTGGCTTTTCTCATCCATAATCTGACTTTCTAACATATGCATCTTGAGGCCATTAGTTTTTCTATCTGGGACTCACATCCCACCCAAGTTAACACTTACCTAAGCATTGTTCTCTTGGTCATCGTCTTTCTTAAGACAAGAAACTATTGACATTGAGAGCAGGAGAAACCTGTTGTGTGTCTAGCACTTTAAAATGTGAACTTTACATTCACTTGGCTTCAGTGTCACCTTCTGAAAAGTGAGTCAGGGTTAAATTCTAACCTTGAGAGTAGTAGAAAATAGTGCATGGACTCCTGTAGCCGGAATGCCTGGATGTGAAGCCTGTTTCTAGCGCCTACCAAAGAGCCTCCATTTCCTCATCTGTGGCATGGGCATAATTCCTCTTTCAGTGTGTTGTTATAACACACACACATTACCAAAAGAGTATCTGGCACATACTGAGTGCTCAATACACATAAGCTACCGTGGTCCTCCCTTATCCATTGGGGCTATTTTTCAAGACCCCCAGAGGATATTTGAAACCTTGGATAGAATCATGCCCTATACCTACTATTTTCTTCCTATACCTACTTGTTTAAAATAAAGTTTAATTTATAAATTAGGCAAAGTCAGAAATTAACAACAGAAACTCATACTAAAATAGAACACTTATAACAATATATTGTAATAAAAGTTATGTAAATCTAGTCTCTTTCTCAAAATATTGTAATATTTTTGGAACAAGTTTGACTAAAAGCAATTGAAACTGTCTGAAAAGTGACCCAAAGTGGAATAAGGGTGAACTACAGTACTACTTTTAGTTATTTCTGTTAATCTGCACATTGAATTTATGAGGTACAATTTATAATATTTCAATTACACATTGCAAAGATAACGATATTAGGATGAATAATGAAAACCACTCTAAGATAGCACCTAACCCTAAAAAGGTTAGCTCACATCACAAAGTCCCAAAGCATCAGATGCTGGCATGGATGTGGAGAGAAGGGAGCACTTCTACTCTGCTGGTGGGATTGCAAATTAATACAACCCTTTTGGAGAGAAGTATGAAGAATCCTCAAAGATTTAAATGTAGACCTTCCATTTGACCCTGCAATCCCATTATTAGGCATCTACCCAGAAGAACATAAATCATTTTACCACAAAGACATTTGCACTCAAGTGTTTATTGCATCTCATTTCATAATTGCCAAATCGTGGAAGCACTTGTGGAACCTAAGTGCCCATCAACCCATGAATGGATCAACAAACTGTGGTATATGTATACCATGGAATATTATGCAGCCATTAAAAAGATGGAGACTTTACATCTTTCACATTTACCTGGATAGAGTTGAAATACATTCTTCCTAGTAAAGTTTTGCAAGAATGGAAATATGAATATCCAATGTACTCCATACTAATGTGAAATCAATGTATAAATAGTTACATGTTCCTAAGAATAATAAAACACTATTATTGTCCAGTTTTGGGGTAGAAGGAAATAGGGAGGGGGAGGGAGAGTATGTATGGCAGAGGAAGGGAGGGCAGGAGGTGGGATCTCACCCAATGTGTATTTTGTGAGGGTGTATAACAATGTGAGGGGGTCCTGAGTAAGGGGCTCTTCTACAAATGGAATTTTGCCCTGGAAGTGAGAACAATGTAACCTAAATATTATACCCTCATATCAATTTGAATAAATTTTAAAAATGAACATTGCAAAGATAATGATATTAGGATGAATAATGAAGCCCAAAAGTTAACTGACTGACTTAAAATTGATAGTGTTAGATGAAAAACTAGAACCCATACCATGTCTGAGTGTTCTTTCAACTACACAAACAATAATATTTTTACAACTCAGTTCATCTTTGATGGTCATACCTCAAATTTTGTGATCTTTATAATATTTCCTAGGAGACTTTGTTGATATGGTAGCTGTTGTTATTTTTACTGCATGGTTAGTAAGATTAATCCTAATTTGTTTTCTGAATGTCCTGATCGAGGAGCAATATCCGATTCACAGAAAATTATAGTAAACTTGGGCAAAGTCTAAAGTTAAAACATGTTACACTATGTTTATTACTCACCCTTGGCAGTTCTCTGAGGATGTTGGTTAGAATGTGGACTGGATCACTGCTAAGTAACTTTGAGGATTATCATGCAAATGACAGCTGCTGCTTGATTTATAAAGAAATGTGCTACTCCTAGGATATTCTGCAATAGTACAATGAACTGTGAGTCTAGGTGAATGTGTATTAGTGGATCTAAAGATCTGTGTGTGAAGAGTGTAGTCCTCTTTGGAAAGCCACATTAATATATTTCTGCTCCAATACATTAATCAACACTCCCATCTCAATTATTTATTTGGAGAGAACAAGTTCAAGTGCAGGGCTGACTTACTTGGCTACTTTACCGACACAGTGTTATTAAATTTTGTGCTTACAAAGAGGTTCAGAAAGCTTTTCCTTTTCTTTGTCATCTGTGTGGCCCCTACTAACTTACACCTGGCAATTCTCTTGTGACAAAATACACAGAAGAAAATAGCAGTGGGCAGATAGACAGCAGGCAAGAGGCTCAGGGAGAGGAGCTGGGTGGTAGGTACATTTTACAAGGTATGAAAATGGTGTATTTGTTTATTTTAACAACAGTAGAAAAGCCACAACTTAGAAATGCAATTTCTAATGGGCTAGAGGCTTATCAGGGCAGAGCTTTCAGCAAATCTTCTGGCCTCATCCTTACTTAACCAAACTTCTTATGTTGTTTTCATAAAGAAAAAATGCTATTATGCATATTATCACATGCCACATATGATTCTAAATATCTCAACTGCATCACTAGTTAAATTTCTTCTTGTTACCAGCCACTGTTAACCTTAATGACCATTTCATGCAAAATGCTCCTGGTTAGACCCTAATGAGCCTGGCTGAACCTACGTGTTGCCAATTGGAGATTGTTTATTCACTTCCGAGGCCTACTGTCACAGATAAGTCGGGGAACTGGACTCCATGGCACTGGGCAAGGACTCAAGGGACTCTGTGTACCCAGTGAAGTGTTAACTAACAACAAATTTAGTCTAAAATAAAAATACTTTGAAGATATAACCACTTTAAGATAAGATATTCTATAACTTTGTAACCTATGAGGAAGAATCTTTTTGATGCAAACTATAATACATAATAACATTGCCAACGTTTACTTTTACTGTAAAAATAGAAAGTAACAAAAACAAAAGAAGAAGGCAGTTCTTTGAAGAGATGTCCTCGTTGTTCCCAGTAATTACTGGCTTTTCTGTAAATAAAAGTGAAACTGTTGATCTCTTGTCCACTTCTCCAATGATTGGCTTAGATGACAGGTGGTCGGACACCTTGGTCCGGCAACATTCTTAACATGGTATTCTGTGGGTTTCCTGGTTTTGTTTTCAGCTAGGGTCTAGCAAGTTTACATAGTTCTTGTACGACTGATAAGCCAAAGGCTCAAGGTTTGAAAACATTTCTACCTTGTCTGAAGCTTGACATCTTAGCCACCACTGTACTAATTAACCTCTGTCGGAGACCATGTTCATGGATGCATGATGGTTAATTTTATCTGTCAACTTGGCTTAGTTTAGTTAACATTATTTTGGATGTTTCTGTGAGGGTCTTTAAAGATGACCTTCATGTTTAAAGCAGTTGATGCTGGGGGTTCCTACCCAATGGGAATGATGTGCAGGTGTACGGCACACTTTCTGGTGAAGGACACACCACAGCTTAGACTTGACCTTGCAAATGTAAGCCATGGAACCTAATTGTATGTACCCTTATACAAATGAATCTGAAACGTTAAAAAATCAGTTCATGCTGGATAAAACAGATTATTCTCTGTAATGAGGGTGGACCTCATCTAACCGGTTGAAGGCCTTCCTAGGGAAAAAACTGACCTTCGCAGAAGGATAAGGAGGAATTCTGCCAGTGGACGGGACTCTGACTTGAATTGCAACATCAGCTCTTCCCAGGATCTCCGCCTGCCAGCCCATCCTGCAAAGTTTGCATTGGTCAGCCTCCATAATTGTAGGAGCCAATTCTTCAATGTCAATTTCTCTTTCTAGATGTACACATATCCTATTGGTTTTCTCTGGAGAACTCTGATTTCGATGCGATGCTCTCTATTCATTCTCTTCCTCTGGGAGAGGTGGCTGAAAGATGAGCCAGATCATGTCTGCCTGGGGTGGCTCCACGTGTCATGAGAACCAGATTGGCAGGACGGGGCCTCGTGAGCTTTCTCAAGGGTGGCTGAATCTCCTTTTCTTCAATTCATGGTTGTACTTTCTGTTCCCTGTTTTGCCCAAATAAAATGAAGAACATCTAGTAAATACATTCTGTGTTACTGTGAGAATGTATTCAGAAATCAGCTCCCAGTTAGTACATAAATGATCTATAGCTGCTTATATAAAATTAACATTTCATGAAAGCTTATTTCATGCCTGGTCTCATGTTAAGACTTTTCCATATCCAAAAAATGTGTTATTTTTTGCCTTTCTAAGAAAACAAATTTGGTAATCCTAAATTTTCAGATAAAAAAATTGACACCTAAAGATAAATAGTAAGGTATTACATTAGGTAATTAGAGGAGCTGGGATTTCAACTCAGATCTATCTGATTTCAAAGTCCGTCCTTTAAACAACTATAGTTAATACCCTCCTTTGTACATTATGTGTTCCTGAAAATAAGTACAATTGAAAGTCTGAAAATCAAATAAAGAATAGTCCATCTCAGAGATTAAAATAAATATTATGATATTCTTAATTAAATCTTTGCTTTTAGAATAATCTTTGGTAATCTCCTTCCATTGTCTTATGCTTATATTTAATTTTTTCTTTAAAAGATGAATGAATAGTTGGCCTAACTTAGTTCAGGAACTATTCAATAACATTTTATCATAATGATTTTATCTCTTTCAATCATATTGAATTCATAAACTTTACAATTGATGATATTATTAATTTCATTTATTCACTTTCCCTCATGTATGTAATAAATATTGGGAACAGAGAGCAATAAAACAAACTCAGCTTTACCAACCAAAATAAGAATGTTTCTAAACCTGAACTGTGTAGCAAAAATAAATAAATAAATAAAAATAAAAAAAGCTTTCAAAAGGAATGTTAATATATAGTGGATGAAAATGTGCCAGCATTTCTTCTTTTCTAATTTTTTAGGGAATAATTTGCAAAAGTTAAGAACTGTCTGGTTCTCAGAACATCTCTTTTATTTAGTCGGTTTTCTATCATAAGTTACATTTCAGACTTCTGGAATTTAGTTTGGCCAGCTCACTGTTCATTTAAAAAGCTAACTAAAAACAAGTTAATACCAATTAATGAATAGAAGTGAAGGGTAGAACATTTTTTGAAAGAGTTATATGATACCTTCTAGGTTATCAGTATATTTTTACAAACTATACTTTATACACATATAGTGAGAAAGTCAATGTTAGCCTCATAAGTATCTATCCACTTAAACAGAGACCATCATGTTTGGAAACTGATGGCTTAAGACAACATTGTCTCTAATATCTTGCTCCAATACTACAAGGCAATATTATCTCTTTATCCTGGAAACTTAGGATGACCTAACAAATTCAAAGTTTGAAAAAAATCAGACTGGGTTTAAAGAAGTCAGACTGTGGTGGGAAGATGACTTTAGTAAAGCCTAAAATAGAATCAAGAACATTGAAGCTGTTCTACTTCTGAACATGGAGACATTCATCACAACAATGAGTACATTAGGGACCAGGCAAAGTATTGGGAAGTCCCACAGTGTGGTGGCTGCCAAGGGAGTTGTTTCTCTGAGACCTTTACTCCAGGTAACTGGGGTGCTATCAAGGTTAGCCCACAAATGAACTGAAGGTATGTTTCAAACTCAGAACAGACTGAGTAAGCTTGTCCACAGTCTTGGTTTATTTTCAATACATGCTGACCTCCTTTGCTTTCCTCTTCTCCCCTCCAGAACTAAAAATGTTCAGTTCCAACTAAAGCACTCTCTTTGAGCACATACATTGATCCAGTGATCTGATTATTATTTTTAACCTGGTTAATTAAATGAGGAAAGTTCAAAAACAGGGACACAAGTCAAACCTAATCATAACTTTTTATCCACAACATTTGATAAGCTCAGATATACAGCTTGATCAAAATGTCTCATGAGTTTAAAGTTTATGTGGACTTCAATATTACAAACCTTCAGTGTAATTTTCTGCAAGTTTATTTCCTTGGTGCAGATGAAATAGATGGCGTTTCTTTAAAGAAGAGAGTGTTCTGTATCTCCAAATGGACTTTCTCTGTGTCTCCACATCCTAGCAGGATGAAGTCGCATCTGTTTTGGGGTATCCAGGACCTCAAAAGGTATTTGGCATATTTTCTTAGTTCAACCTTAGTTAAATAAACTTTTTAAAAAGACTTTTTAAAAACAAAAAACAAAAGAAGAGGGTGTTTCACTGATAGCAAATGATTCAGTGTGTTGAATTATTGCTGGTTCAGTGACATGAGCTCCAAAAAATCAAGGGGGAAACAAGCCTGCCCACGTTGGGTGGACTTCTGTGGCACTCACACACACTTTCTTCTTTCAGGAGAAAAATAACAGATGTGTATATATAAAAAAATAAGGCATATCCTCTTCGTTCTATCACTGAAAGGGAGAACTAGTTTGAGTGTAGGGTAACAGGATGTGGGTGTCTGACTCCGTGCAAGCCGGCCACATCATGCATGTGTTGACATCAGCGGTGGCAGAGACGTTTTCCTTGGGTTTCACACCGAGAGTAGCTCAGTCCACTCCTGTGAGCAGCACCACACACCCATCAAGCAATACTTTGTGTCCCAGCATCTCTTATGCTAGCCATAGGGTATTGGAAGGAAGCTGAAATTGTCAACAGCCCTTTCCCCCTCTGTGACCTGCCTTTTCCTCTAAGTGTTTTCACAGCTGCCACACTCCAGTCTGTTCACAAAGAACACCAGAGGGCTGGGAGAGGTGTGTTCACCATTTAGCTACCTCCAAAACAAGAGGCAGCATTTTTCCTTCCTTGTTCCAACTTTCTTGATGGTAATGAAAAAGTGTCAATTCCCTAAATTAACCATTGAGGCTGAAAGTGCTGGAGGTTATGTTTCATCCTGGGCGTGGAGATCTCCCTGCCTCTGAGACCCCCTACAGACCAGATTCGGTTTCGTGTGTGACACAGACCCTATTTTGCCTTATATGTAATTATTGTTTGTGTGTAAATCTTATTCCTCCTATCTCAGGCACAAAATATGCCCTACTATTCTTTTAATTGTCTGTGAGAGCTATAAGCTGAAAATAAATATTTGTCCTTGAATAAACTCCAAAACCATCCTAATGAAAATCCCATTAAATATTTACTGACTGGTTACTATGTTCTGTGCATATTCTAGTTCTAAGTGATGTGAACATGAAAATATAAATTCTTATTCTCATATGCTCACAAATGTATTTATACACTTGAAATTTTCCATAATAAAAAATTTATAAAAAGTAATTATCTTGATCATCTAAAAAAAAACACATAGTTACCATCTCCATATTTTTGTACGTCTGACTATGTATTAACTGATTCCTCTGCTCAGGGTCTCACTGGGCTGACATCACAGAGTTAGCTGGGGTTAGCATCTTGTCTGAGGCTCAGGGATCTCTTCCAAGTTCACATGGTTGTTGGCAGAATTCAGTTCTCTTAGGCTGTGTTACTATGTAAGATTTTTCTTGCTAACTGTCAATTGGAGATCCCTCAAAGCTCCTAGAGGTCACCCTCAGGGCCTTGCCACATGGCCCCTCCATAGGCTTTGTCACTATGCCAGTTTGCTTCCTCTCCGAGGGCCATAGAAGAGGTTCCTTCCGACACTTTGCCTTCCCTCAAAGCACTCACCTGATTAGGTCAGGTCCATCAGAAGAAAAGTCTCTTTTAAGCAACTGAAAGTCACAGGACTAAGAACCAGTGATACCTTCTCACATTCACTGGCCCTGGCAACACTTATGGGAATGGCTTTGGAATAGGGCAGGGATGCAGGGGGTCAGAATCTTTGGGGCCATCTTGGGATTCTTCCTGTCACAGTGGGAGTAGGAAAAAAAACAAAACAGTCCAAAACTTGAACTTTTGTAGGTTCTGCTGTATATTATTCATATAGTTTTGGGTCCCTTCATTGATAAAATTGTGCAACTACCCTTGATCTTAGCCAAAAGGCTGAGAAGCGATAATAAAATTGTGTAATTAATGGGATAATAACTTTCAGAGAGAGGGTCTAAGCAGCAAATATAACAATATTATGTAAAAGAACTTTGCACACTGCTTTGTGTGTTTATCTTCGATATGAAGGATCCTGTGAGCCACGTGAGCAGTCACACTATTCTTTAGGGCAGAGAATGGAAAACTCCTCAAAGTCTCTCAGAAGGGAAGAAACATGACCATATTTGCTTTTTGCACTGGGACCCACCTGGATGAGCAGCAATCTGGCCTCAAGATAACTACTCATTTGTATTTTAATTATCCTAACAGCTGATGAAGAATTTGATAATACTTTTTAGAATGTTTTCATTATGGAAAGTTTCAAACATATCAAAATAAACAGAATCATATAATGTTTCCCTATGGCCTTATCACGTGGCTTCAAGAATCCTCAGCATTCTGCCAGGATTGATTCACTTTCCTTTCTCCCACTTCCTCTCTCATTATTATTATTTCTTTATTTAGTTCTTTTTTTCTGGCAAGATTTACATATATCAAAATCCACTGATGTTAAACAATTTTCTCTAATACCTAGGCCCATGTAATCTACACCTCTATCAAGATATAAAATACTATTTGTCATCTCAGATAGTTTCCCTGTATCTTTTCTGAGTCAACCCCTCACACTTTGCTAAGAGGCAGCCCTTGTTTCCCTTTTTAAATTCAACCCATAGGTTAGCTTTGAACTTCTAGAACTTCATATGATGGAGACATACAGCATGCATTTTTTTGCTTCTGGCTTTTTTTTTTTCCCCCACAGCGTAATGCCTGAGAGAAACATTTATATCACTGAACGTGTTCACCGTTTTTTTCCTGTGTATCGTTGTATTTCATTAAAGGAACATACCGCAATTTATTTTTCCATTCTTTTAATACTTGGGTTATTTTCAGGTTTGAGCCATCACCAATAAAGCTATTATGCACATTCTTACAGATCTCTTTCAGTGGACATATATTTTCATTTTCCTTGCATAAACATATAAAAGTGAGATTGCTAAATTAAAGGGCAACTGTATTTAAATTTATTAGGAACAGGCACCCCTGTAGCTCAGTGGGTGGGGTACTGCCCACATTATCGAGGCTGGTGGGCCAGCAAAACAACAATGACAACCACAACAATAACAACAACAAAATAGCTTGGCCTTGTGGTGGGCGCCTGGAGTCCCAGCTACTTGGGAGGCTGAGGCAAGAGAATTTCTTAAGCGCAAGAGTTTGAGGTTGCTGTGAGCTGTGACTCCACAGCACTCTACCCAGGGTGAAAGCTCTGTTTCAAAAAAATAAATGAATAAATGACTAAATAAATAAATAAATTTATTAGGGACCACCAAACTTCCTTTGGGTATGTTTGTAGCATTCTGTATTGCCATCAGTAATGTATGGCAGTTACAGCTGCTCTGCACCGTCACCAGCCTCGGTGTCTCCAGTCTTAGTTGAAGTCACTGTAATGGACATGTACTAGTGTCTCCTTGGGTTTTAAATTTGTATTTCCTTGATGACTAATGATGTTGGGTGATCACATTTATATGTGGAATAACATTACATAAGAGCATTGGTTTTAGTGTTAGAACAACCTGGGCTCAATATGGGTTCACATCCCTTCTCTACTTTTTGCCAGGCAAGACTTCTTTGTCCCCTCCGTCCTCTCCACCTGAAAAGAAAACAATACAATTCTAGTATCTGGAACATGGGATTGGTGCAAAGGTTAAGCGAGACAACACCTACAGAGTTCTTAGCAAAGTTTACACGCCCAAATAAATAGGAGTTTACTCTTTATTAAGACTATTTAATGAACTATACTTATTGGCACAGAATAGATAAGTAGGTTATTATGAATATTTATTGTTATTTTTAATGGTGAGACTTAAAGGAGAGAATCTCTATACACACAGAAATATTACTTCCAATTGTGAATTGGGGACTCTGCCTTTGGTGACATCTTGTCACAAAACACCAGAATATCCTGAAGCCCTTGAACTTGGCTGTAGGGCTCAGCCAGTCCCCCCATGATGGACAGGCATGGATTTCCTAGCTACACACCACTTACATCTTTTCCTCAGCGTTGCTTCCCAGAAACACACACTGTCTGTGGCACTCACTTCTCTCTTTTCTCTTTCCCAACACTCAGTTTCCTCTTTTTATTATTTTCAATATATGCCATTTAAAAGATTTTTTGAAATTCAGGCAAAAAGGCCAAAGTGACTCACAGGAGTGTCTGATTTGGAGATGGGGGTGAGGAAATCACAGCCAGGCAATGTGAGTGAATGGGAATGAACTCTATCTTCTCAAATAGTTTTTGGTTAACTTCACTAGGCATTAAGATAAGGGGTAATGTACTTCTCCCTGTCTCTACCCCCAGCAAAGTGTGGGGTGTATCAGGACAACTGGAATCTTGGATGAGGGCATGGATTGTTTTAAAACTCTCCCGGGTGATGGCTTCCTTCTCATATCTCAGTCACACTCATTCATCTAGATCCAGAACCAGAAGAGAAGAGAGTAAAGAGAAGAGAACTGTCCAGAAAGGTAAGACATGGCCGAAACATGGCCGAACCCTTGAGAGGTTTGAGGGCAAGTGACTTGCAAACTAGTAGTCACATTAGGGGTAGGAGAAATCTGCACATTGGAAAGGACGGAGAATGCCAACATTGTGAAATACTTTGGAGAAACAAAACAGAATGAGGAATAACAGCAGGTCATTAGAACTGGAAGTTAAGAGGTCATTGGTGATACTTCAGAAGGGTACATCTGTGCGTCTTGTCAAAGGAAGGAGGAAAGGAAAGTTAATTTAAAAAGATCTAGCAGAGGATCTCTTTTTAAATATATACTTATTAATATATAACAGTTGTACATATTTCAAGGGTACCTATGCTATTTTGATAACTGCATACAATGTGTAATGATTGCATTGGGGTAATTGAGATATACAGCATCTCAAACATTTATCTTTTCGTTGTGTTGGGAACATTGCAATTCTTCTCTTCTGGATATTTTGAAATATGCAATCAATTATTGTTAACTATAATTCCCCTGTGGTATTATTGAATTGTAGAACTTACTCTATCTAACGGTATTTTTGCACCACTTATTCAAAACTCTTATTCCTAGAAGCCAAATTTCACTGGCTTAAACAGCTAAGTGGAAGATAGTTAAATTCAGATCTCTCCTTTAAGAAATGGTTTAAGAAGTAGAGTAGAGATGAAAAGAGGAAAAAAGATGGCTCGTGTAATTGTGAGCAAGTCGCCTCTCTGGGCCTCAGTTTCTGTCTTTATATTATGGGGTAGATGCCCCTTTGGATCTTATGAGGATTAATTTAATTAACAACTATCTCATGCTTAAAATAGTTTCACATGGAAAGTACTCAAAAATGCCAGTTATTTGGAGAAACTGAGGTACTCTCCTTTTACCCCAAAGTCTCAGGGACCATGGCATTGGCCCCTTGCCATGCCAGTTCGGGGCCTTCTCTAGAGCTGCGTCCGTAGACCCCTACGTCCGTAGACCCCTAATTCAATTCCCAATTGCTCTTTAGGTCTGCAGTGCTCCCGCAAACTTCTTTCCTCTCCAAAAAGAGGGTTTTATGGTTCTAATAGCTACAAGACTAGGATAACAGAAAAACACAACCAGTGGGAGGTTACGTTAAATCATAAAAGAAATGCTGTTAGTTCTCATTGACCTTCATTTCCACGTAAATTGAAAACAATCCTCAGCTCTCAGAGCACAACCCTTCTCCCTCCTCTTCATTCCTGCTCTCCCCAGCTAGCATTCTCCTTCCTGTTTACAAGGTTTCCCTGCTTAGTCTTTTTTTTTTAAATCTCAGAGCCTTGCTTCTTATACACCACCCTTTTCTCTCCTTGCACTTTTGAAATACTGTCTCTGTCAACTAGGTAACTGTGTATTTGATGTGGGAAACCACGAGAGGGAGAGGAGAAAAATGAATACAGGTGTGCAGCTACAACAGGGCCGCTCCCTAACATATGCAAACTTTGTAACCTAATTGTTTGTACCCTGATATTAATCTGAAATTAAAAAAAATGAAGCTGGGAGACAGCAGGATGCCTTGGAAGAAACATTGTTTCTGAAATCAAGAGCTTTTAAACACCAGATGTAACCCTCACTGGATGGTAACATTACTTTGTTTCTCTAT
Organism: Arctocebus calabarensis; assembly: GCA_963573935.1. Classification (NCBI taxonomy): domain Eukaryota; kingdom Metazoa; phylum Chordata; class Mammalia; order Primates; family Lorisidae; genus Arctocebus; species Arctocebus calabarensis. Next base: position 25,072 of record CAUYON010034198.1, read on the forward strand.
GCTTGATTATTTAATATTATTAAAATAGGACTAACTATGTGACCAATCTCATAGAGAGGAATAAACGACATAATATGTAAAAACCCCAAGGAATACAAGCCTTGGTACATACCTATCAGCCGCTTTCCCCTCCTGGGCTTCTGACAAAGATTAAGCACATGTAATTTATACACTGGGGGGGGGGGGGGGTAACTGGGCTATTATCACATCTAAGAGCGGCTGCTACCTCATGAAGGAAACACACACACACACACACACACACACACGCACGCACACGCACGCACCCCGTATGAGCTTCACTCCTGGCAAGAGCTACTGAATTCTATTTCAAATAATAGCGAATGGAAATCCGAGACCGCTATCAGATCTGCTTGTAAAGCACACATTCATATCAATGAAAATAGAGTGCTCACTTAAGACTGGGCGGCTGGGGGCAGGGTGCGGAGTCCTAAAATGTACCCAGTGCCCTGGTGTTCAGGTTTTTGTGGTATTCTATATAACGTGTGGGCAGAGTGGAAATTTTTCTGTATTTCTCAGAACACCATAGAATAGGTAACGGATTTGATTTTGCTTTACCTTGACCACACAAGAGCCTTGGTGCTTACTATAAACTGCTTTGCTGATGTGCCCACATCACGGCATCAACACAGCTCCTCTGGCGCCTGGGAGGCTGGGCACCCGCCCCGGAGCAGACGGGCACAGGAGGAGGCGCTTCCTCAGCAGAGCCGACGGGATTTGCCTCCTGCCTCTGCCCCAGTTGGTCTCCCCATCAGAGCCGGGTCTACGTGCGGAAGCGCTTGCATACTGTGCCTTTTTCATAATGGAATTCTCGAAACAGGGAGTGGCAGAATCGGACATGGAGGTTGACATCAGCTCCCTCAGGCCTTTGTAGCTACTAATTGTACAAGGTCATGGTCATATCCATTGTGGGCAGACACCTGTGCCAGCCTTTGTCGGAAAGGCTTTTGTTCCAAAGGCACATACACGTCTGTCCCTCGCTTCAAATGACTTCCTGCTCCAACCCGGGGAACAGCCGCAGTGCTGGTGTTAATGAATACCTGCCCGTAAGACGTATTTTTGTTGTGGTGCTTGGCTTTGCTTGTTTGTCTTGCACACTTCCATGGAGTTTTAAAACATGGGAAAAGCACATAGACATTTTTGTTTTCAGGCTCTATGATGTGGGAGCGACAAATATCAGCTTCAGTCCACTCAGGGCAGTTTTCTCCTATCTCCTCAGGCATTTCTTTTCGTGAAGCAAAAATCATTTTGGAAGTCATTCTGTTCACAGTAAAACCAAACTCCTGATAGCATGGAGGTATATCTGAGTGGGAACTTGATTAGGCCTGAGCCGAGGTTACCTAAAGCAGCTCCTGTTGGAATAGATTGTTAGCACAAAGGACCCTTACCCCAAGACTGCAATTCAGAAGTAATTCCATTGGTTGTCTGAAATAGGCGGGTAAATTTACTCCAAGTAGGTAACTTAGACCTCTGGGATGATCTGCATTTAAAAATTTTTAAGCTTCCCTGCAGCAGAGGCTTTGTTCCTACTGTACCGAGGTCAAGGCCTCCCTGGCACAGTGGGCCTGGCAATGGTATGGGGATCCATAGAACATGACAGTGAATGCTGGCTCAGGATATCAGTGGAGAAGCTGTACTATTCTTACTGGTTTTGAATTTCTCTCAGAGGAAACAGCTATCTTCTCCTGGCCCAACACTGAAAACCTATGACAATCCTCCTCACCAGTAGATGATGGCTGAGAACTGTGACTAGTATGAGTGATCGGATTTTTGCTTCCCACTTTGTCCACTGCAAGTTGTCTCTAGAATTTCTCTAAGACTAACTCATTATATGAGTACTTATAAAGTAAATGTATGTATCGGTTTGTTTATTTATAGATGCAGAGTTTTAGGCCTTAACGATGTTTAGGTTCTCTAACATCTTTTAGTTTAGAAGCAACCTGTGATGCCCTAGGCTGAGGGCCTGAACTAATTACAGAAACTAATCACACATTTCAGTTTTTTTTTTTTCTCTACCTTTTCGTCGTGTTCACCTCTCCCCATTTAGGCTTTAGGTATCTATGCCTCTCCTGGGTCCTCTGAGCTAGAACTAGCACTTACAAAGAGAGGTTGTGCTGGAGTGGGTCTGAACCACCACCTTTCTCTTTCCAAGACAACAGCTTCCCCTACAGTGGTCACCTCAGGGCTGTGGGCAGTAGTTTTCTAGAGGCTTGAGAAGAGCTTGGCTCCACATGCCCTGGGATCCTTTTAGGCCAGGTAACTCTGAGATATTGAATTCCTTGTATAGGAGTAGCTTTTAATGTAGTTTAATTTTTTATATTTTTCTTCTTAAACATTTGGTCTGCCATTATTCTGTGTTTGGAACTGAAAAGGTACATCAAACTGGTTTTCGGTTTCATTTCCTCTTTCAATTTGAGTGCCAGGACACACCTGCTTTGGGGGAACACGAACCAGTGGTAGAAAGGGTATATGACCTTGGATTTGGCATTGATTGGGTGTGAGAGCTCAAGAGTGATATTTAACCTTGCTGGGTTTTGTTTTTTTTTCTTCAATCAGTAAGACTTGCCTGCTGGGGTGACTTTGAGCTGTTGATGAAGTAAAGTATTAGAAAATGGTCGGTGCAGTATTTGGCTTATAGCTAGTCCTACGTATCTCCCCAAGTCAATTTCCATTCTGGTTTTAGTTTCTTCCTTGGTCCACTTAATCCTGAATTATAGGAAAATGGGAAGAAGTCATTCCCTATATCCAGGCTTTTGGGAGACAGTTCTGAGGCTGGTCACTTTGAAACACTGTAAGTTGCTGTTTTCAGTTTTATATTGTGATTAGTTTATTACCTTCCCTTAACCATCATAGTTGGCACTGAACTAAAAGTTGATGGAGACTTTAACCATTAACTTGTAGGAAGTGGAAAAGGTTGTGGAGGTTATGACAGGAATTCCAGTAAGAACTTCAACAGATACTAGGGTGCAGAATACAAAGCAATTAAGCTAGAGTGAGGCTCAGTCTGTGGCAACCCCCTTCCCTTCCTGTCTAAGACAACAGCACCCATCAAGTGCAGCACCAGGAACTAATGGGCCCCAGTGTTCTCACGAGTTGGTGAATCAACATAGTGGAGTGAGCCCATTTCAGCACGTGGGTTCAAGCAGTAAGCTCTCAGACCAGATAAGACTCAGGAGCCAAGGGGAGCAGGAACCTACACTCGGACCCACAGCCTTCTGCCCCTGCTTCTTGCCAATGGAACCCTCATTAAATAATAAGAAACTTGTTTTCTACTTTTCAGCTGTAGCCTCCATTGTGGCCAAGACTAGATATGGGCTGTAATTCTAGCTAATTTTCCCTAAAAGGAGGGCAAGAGAATTTCCTGTGGCTATCTTCTCATGGCTGCTCCTATGCATAGGACATTGGGCACAGCCACACCAGCATTCCACATCAGTGGTGTGTAGAGCAGTCACAGCTTGCCAAATGTGTTTTCAACTCCAAGCTTTGTTGCTTTCATGTTTTGAGACCATGGGAAACTGTCTTAAACTTGCTACATCTCCTAACACCTTCTACTTTTTCTACTGGAGCATTCCTGAATGCATATTGCATTCTAATTGTGTGACTACATCATTTGTTTTCTCTATTAGACTAAAGATATCTTGAGAGAAGGAACTATGTCTTTAATAAGTAGCACAGTGCTAGAACATGCTGTGTGTGGAAAAAGTAAATCAGGTTTATGAATGAATTAAATGAAATCAATTCCTATGCCTTTTATATTATTTATATTCTTTGTGAGGTGACAGACAATTGAGGTGTGCTATGGAACTGTGATGTGGACGACTCGTTATTAATAAGGATAACATATGTGACTAAAGGAGTTGACACAGAGGAATCTGACACACATACTAAGCATTTCATTGAGATGGGGAAAAAGATGATCGTGACATGGTCCCAATTCTATAATCAAAAGTGGGAGGGATCTAGGAAATTAACTATAGGTCTCCAGGGATCCATCATTCTCGGGAGAACCTCTTATATTTATTTATGAAAGTTTTAGAAACAGTTTTTGTGAAGGACTTAGTTTTCAAAATATAATACAAGATAAAATTAGTAATTGTTGTAAGTTCTAAAACTATATTTTAAGTGCTGAAACAGTTTCACTTGCAGAGAGATACAACTTCATCCTGGCCAACTCCAGCTTGTAATCCATGAAACTTTGACACATCCAACAAGATGCTTTCTCCTTACTATGCAATCTTAGTCTTATAATGCAAAGAGCTAGAAGCTTTATATATTTTATACTGGGTTGCAACTTAGAATACATAATGCAATATATTGCTTAATGTACTGAGGGGGATCAGTCACAACTAAGTACCTTTGGGAAAACATGTGGGGAGAATGGTCTCGTGGTCTCAAAAGCATAACTCTTGGACTATACCAACAGAAATGACAAAAGAGGAAAAGGGGAAGTTTAACATTTCTGACAGAGTCAGAATAATTTTTTTTGCGACCCCAAAGCAATGATTTTTCAACCGTAATGCCAGGATCTTAGGTGTGCCATAAACATGTTTAAAGATCATTAATTAAATTATTTTTTAAAGAAGTTCAAAGCACAGTAAATATATTCTTTTTACTTTTTAAAAGTCTTTTCCCCCACCAACTGAAGTGTGCTGCAGAAATTTAACTATAGGTTCAAGTGTGCTGTGAAATCAAAAAGATTGAAAACAGTGCCCCAAAGGGTGGCTGGGAGATTACTGAGAAGAAATGAGAGAGGGGCCTAGGAAACCCTTCACTAAGAGGTACATTGCATCACCAGTTTCTACTCTTGCCTTCTTCGTGGAGAAATTCATGGAGCCAACACTTTTAGTAAACAACGTGTCAATTTTCAGAGGTACGTCCAGTTTGCCAAACCTCACTGGAAAACAAAGACTCCCATTGCCCAGTCTGTAACGAATTCTCTTGCCTCCATGCTGCACAGAACACTCTGATCCAGGCCGTGACAACTGGATGCTGCCCGTCACCTGAAGGTGCTATTCAGTGTATGCAAATTTCCTCTCTAGTATTCTTAGTAAAGCCCTTTGGGAGGGTGGTGCTGTGACAAAGCATATTTGAAAGAGGAAGGTCAACCATGGATATTATAGCACACATATGGCTACACAGGGCTTGAATATAAATGTTTTTCCTGAAAAATAAGTTGGCAACCATGTAAAATCTGCCGTTAATATTTGATGCGGGGAGCTGCTGCTATTCAATATCTGGAGTGGGTACAGAATAATTCTGGGCACAGTTTTTTTCAGGGCTATTGTCCTGTCTATAATCACTGTAGAACGTTAACAGGAGACGTTATTCAGGAGACGTTAACAGTAGAACCCAGCAGTAGCAGCCAGAGGAAACTTGGTCCATTCTTCACTGACTGCACAGCAAATGCTATTAAAGGCAGGGGAAGCCATTTGTTCATGAATATACATTTGATACATATAAATGCTTTGTGCCATGAATATTTATCTCTTTCATGGATTGCAGCTGTTGTGTATTGAAAACTATTAACAGGTTGGAAACCATCCTTTAGAAACCCATGCCTTTCATTGGTGTGCTAAACCACCCCTGGAAATTTATCATTTCCACTTTCTCTTTTGTGGGAAAGATAGCATGCTTCTGAGGTTTGTAATAAGGTTAGTCCCTTAGAAGACAGAGAAAAGAATTTGTAATATGGGAGGGGAGCTTGCTTGGGAGGATTTACACACATATATATGTGATTTATTGAACATTTTCTAACTTAAATTGTTTAGATAACATTACAACTAAGGCAGTGTTTTGTCTACCAACTCATCTCCGTGTTTTGATGAATACTTCATTGTTAACAGAGGTGAAAATGTCAGACACTAAATATTATGTAATCGTGGAGTGGAGAGTGTCACATGATTTCTATTTTACCAAAGATGGCAATCTTAAGCCTGTGGCTATTTTAGCTCTCCTAAAGTGGAATGGATAGCTTTTCAGACTTCAATATTATATTCCCTTACGTGCTCTGTGATTTAGTCACTCTTCTTTGTTAACTCTTCTTTGTTCCTACACAAACAATGCTTTCTCATGTTTCAGGTATCTGCTATTCTCTTCTTGTTGTCCGAAATATTTTTCTCTCCACTAATTCTGAGCACCCCTCCAGGTTCTCCTCTTAACCCACTGAACCAGCTCAAATGTTTGTTACTTAGGATATCTTATGACGTCCTCTATGACCTATTCCCATCTCTAGGTACCACTCCGGCCAACACCCCATCTCATGGTACACTCCATTTCTAGGTCCTTCTGTGGTGCTTTCATTTAATCTTGTATGGGCACTTACTGTTCTACAGATATTTGCTTTGGAATCTGTCTCCTCCTGTAGAAGGAGAGTATCTTGAATATAAGAAAAGTCCTAATACACTTCTACTCTCATCCAGGGAATGCATTTTGCTCAATATGTACTTACACAGAGAGCAAAATTGAGAGGATGTGCATGTAATGGTATTTAAGGGTAGTTTTCTTGGCATAAAAAAAATTTCATTATTTCTAAAACTTAATTACAAAGCCGATTGGCAACTACTCTTGATTTCCTCTTTTTACTCTCTTACTTTTACACTCAGTTCTTCTTGGCCAACCCTAAATTCTTCACTGGAAAAGGACAACTGTGGTTTTGTCACTCTGATTCATAGCCAAGCTTTACTGAGCACTCTCCTTTTTCTCCCCTACCACATCTCCACCCAAAGAAGTAAATTCTTCCCAGTCCTACCCTATGTTACAGAAATATTAACTGCTGTGAAATATTTAAATACTCTTGACTCTAATGAGTTTTTAAGGTATTTTGATATAAACCTGTGTGTTTATATGTTATGTTATTAAAGTGGAATGAAGTTTGAGAATGTAGTCATGGTTCTGGGCCATCTGAGATTTGTCAATAAAGATGCAAAGTGTTTATTGTCCCCTTTCTGCAGGGCCCAATCCTGTAACTTAGTTTTTTCTGGCATGGAAAATCTGCCTTTGACTCCTTCTGATGTGGATCCATTTACTGCCTGTGATGGACTATAAAAACTGTTTACAACTATGTCTCTTTGTGACATGATGTGGCAGCTCCTTTAATAAAGAAGTAAAATTTATTCTTTTACTCCTTGAATTTGAGTTGTCCAAGAAAACAAGCTAGAAGGTATGCTGGTGAATGTTCTCAGCCTTGATCTTCAGCCTTTGCTGCACTTGGGGGGTCTAACACCACCATGTGATATAGCTGAAGCTAGCACAATGGAGGATGAAAGTGGTGCAGAGAGATGCCACAGTCATCTGAGCCACTCCAGAAATGACCATCATAAGCTATCCAGCCTTAGCATAATAACCAGCTGGTTGCAGATATGTGGATAGATCCAGCTCAAATCAGCCAAGCCCTGGTCAGACCAGATTGTTCATCAAGAGCATAATAAACAATTTGTCACTAAATTTGGGGTGGTTAGTTATACAGGAGTAGCTAACTAGTACAATAATAGGGAGCAAGAGACTGATAATTCTAGCAAAATCTTATACTGAAGAATAAATACACATAGTATATGAAATTGGGAATCGCATGAGACAATTTGCAATGATTTTAACTACATACTGTTTCTGATACTGTTTTTCCTAATGGTGGCTTCCGTAGCCTTTCACTGACTTCTGCACAGTATTCCTGGCAGGGACTCTACCTCCAACAGCCTTTTTCCCTATTCATTAGGCCAGTGTTTTTCATTTTTTAATCTCACAGCACACTTTAACCTTTAGCTAAACTTCTAAGGCATACTTAAATTAGGTTGATTAAAAACCAAAACAAAAAAAAAATGAAAAAAAAGAATATTCTTACTATACTTTGAAATTCTTTGAAAAATAATTTAATGGGAGGGAGGAGCCAAGATGGTGATCTGTAGCCAGCTTTCTGCAGAGGTTCCTGTCCAGAAGGAGAGTTAAAGGACAGAAACTCAGCAAGAAAGCTGATGGTTTGGATCTGAGCCAAAAGAAAAGGTCGAAGAGCGCACATCAACCCTGCTGGGGTGACCTGAGACCCCCGAGGACACAAACAAAAGGTATGAGCACATCACCAAGTGGACGAGAGTCCCCTCCCCCATGAGAGAGGTTCACAGTATACTCCATACCTCCATACAAACAAGTGAGCAGAGTTCAGATGTCCTCCCACTCTACCCCACAGGGGAGACCCTCTAAAAACCAGACCTCCTTCCCCTATTAGGGTGCTATGACACTCTCCAGCCAGGCATAAAGCTGTATATACTCTCTACCTGTAAGTTGGTGTTCCTGGTGTTCCCCTCCACTCTCACCCTGAGGTCTGGAGGCCTGTTCCCCACGGAGTCCAGATTCTTGGAGATTTTCTTGAGGGGTGTGGACGCGCAAAGACTGTTGCTGAATTGTGCTGGGTTTTTTTGGCTCAGGAGTAGCGAGAGGGGAGTGAGCCGAAGGGAGACCTGGCTGGTGGGAAGGTCTCCTGAGGCACAAGACAGTGACCAGCTCTGGGAACAATAGCTGGAGAGCTGCACCACTGGGGATGTTTTGAGGAGACACTCCCAGTCTTCTGGGCAGCCAGGGGAAGCGGGTGGCTTCTCCAGTACCGGCAGAATGGACCAGCAACCTAGACACATGAAGGATTTGCCTAAGGCGGGACCGACTCAGGCACAGTGCAGGGATTAGAATACTCACAGAAGGGCTGCTTTGCTTAACCTGGCCCTCAGTGGATGAAAGCTGAGACAAAGGGCTAGAACTCACAGACTGAGTAAAACCCATTTGCAGCCCCAGTCTGATCAGGGAAAATAGCCTTGACAGAAATAAATTCTGCAAACTTGTTCTGTTCCAGCAGCAACATCAATTAGGGACAGGCCTGGAACTGAGTGAATCTCCCCAGTCCCTGTCAAGTACCCAGGTTGTCAGGCCTCACCTCCCCCTGTCAAACAGTGACAGGGAGTAGCGGACTGGTTGTGGAGCCACAGACCTCACTATGACCCAGGCAGGTGCAAACCTCTGGAGCATCTGCTCATTGGAGGAAACTGGATCACAACTGTTACCACTGACTGGGTGTGACAGAGGGGCAAGGTGGGGAAGGAGGCATCAACCTTCCCAGACTAATTTACTTGCTGGGGGGGGTGCCCTCCTGAGCTCACAGAGCAT